>CADEHL010001093.1:2811271-2918771 GCA_902827135.1 Harpagifer antarcticus | reverse complement strand
CTCATGAGTGTTTCACTTCAATATTTGGTCAAACATGTTGAAGAAAATTCTGCAGTGCATATAAAACAAAGCGTTACATTTGATTAGAGAACACACTTTTACTAAGTCATGAGGACGCCCCGCTGTTACTCGTCACAATCATGAATAATCCACTTCTTGTTAAACTCTCTCAAAGGAAGCGTGTGTGTGTGTGTGTGTGTGTGTGTGTGTGTGTGTGTGTGTGTGTGTGTGGGTGTGTGTGTGTGTGTGTGTGTGTGTGTGTGTGTGTGTGTGTGTGTGTGTGTTGTGTGTGTGTGTGTGTGTGGTGTGTGTGTGGGTGTGTGTGTGTGTGTGTGTGTGTGTGGTGTGTGTGTGTGTGTGTGTGTGTGTGTGTGTGTGTGTGTGTGTGTGTGTGTGGGTGTGTGTGTGTGTGGTGTGTGTGTGTGTGTGTGTGTGTGTGTGTGTGTGTGTGTGTGTGTGGTGTGTGTGTGTGTGTGTGTGTGTGTGTGTGTGTGTGTGTGTGTGTGTGTGTGTGTGTGTGTGTGTGTGTGTGCACGATTGCTCCTCACAGGTTGTATGTCTTTACTGTAGGCCTGCTGCACATTTTAGACACTAAAGATATTGCACTTAAGCATTTCATAAATGCTCACGTCCTGCGATGTGAATCCTCACAATGGGGATGTTGAAACGATACACGTGCCGTCCTGGTTTTTGGTGTGTTTTTACAGATTTTACTCTGAAGATAATGCTATTAGTTATCTAATCATCACTCAATGTTCTATGTACATCTGTGGAGTGATGAGGCCGAGCCTAGACGCCTAACTCAAACTATATGCTGCTTCTAATAAACCTTTTTGTCTTACACTCCTGCTGCACCGATACAAAAACATTTCGCCCACACATACAGTTCATTGTAAAGAACCAATACAGAAACAGTTGATAAGATCAAAACAATAATATATATATATATGTAATATATATATATGTAATACTACAATAATGTAGTGTTTAGTATATCTATATATATGTGTTTAGTGTGTATATACATATATGCATGTGTTTTTTGTATATATGTATGTGTATATATGTATGTGTTTAGTATATATTTATATATATATACTAAACACTACATTATTAGTAGCAGAGGCATTACAGGCGTCCATCACCAAGGCATATGTCATTTTTTCCATTTCGTACAACTCAAATCTACACGCTTAATGACCCTATAAAATTGTCTGGACAAAGATAAAACAGCTAATGTTATTCTAACTGAACACTAACAAAGTGTTCGGCATGTATAAATAAAAACACATTATTTAACTCTTAAATGTGAGTTCACATACACATATGTTGTAAAATTAATTGATTGTTATTTTCTACATTCCACCCATATTACACATAATACACCCTTTTTATACCCAAGTTACGCAGATATTACATCCACTTTACACTGATGTTACACCCATATTACATTGTTATTACACATTAATACATCCCTATTACACCCATGTTACCCCACTATCACACCTGTATTATACCCATGTTACACTGTTATTACACCCATTTGACACATGGACACCTATCAAATGACTATCTGCTGTCATGTGTTATTTCCTTTTTCTTTGGCCCTTACTTTTTCCTGTTTTGTGTGTGTTTCAGGTGTTTGCTCACTAACCTCCTGTCTCAGATAATCTAATAATAATCTAATAATTATCTCCACTTGTCTCTAGTCACATATTTATAATTTATTAATAAAATAATCAAGTCTTAAATTATAGCAGTTACAGTTAAAAGCGCAGAGAATTACATAAAGCATTGAAAGAACACAAACAAACAGACAGCAGTTGCTAGGGGCGACCACCTCACAGTAGTATCACTGAGAATGCATGCAAGCGTGTATCTCGCAAGTAAGAACAGCAAGACCACACACACACACACACACACACACAGGTGCAGGCGTGTCGAGGCAGGTGTGTGTTTATTTAACGTTACATGCTAATGTAAAAGAGGGGACAAGTTTGGTGAGGATTTCTTCACTGATGCACTTCAAGACTGTTTAACACCACTAGGATTGAATTCTTTATTGTTATTGGTCTTTATTGCACTAATTATATTACCATTTTGGCATTAAAGAGGCCCTACTATGCTTTTTGGGGGTTTCCCTCCCCTTTATCGTGTTATATAGGTTTTAGTGCATGCAATTGGTTAGCAAAGGCTAAAATCCCGGTGTTCCCGTCGGAGGGAGTTTCTCACCCCGACCCCCCCCCCCCCTGCCTGAAATACCTCCATTGGACTACTTTGTTTACCTCTGTTACATAGTGACATCACTACACAACACACACTTCTATTGGCTAACGATCCAACACATTGTACATGAAAGGGTAAGGGGCGGGAAATCTATAAGCGGTTGACCAATCAGAGCAGACTGGGCTCTGGTGAAAAGAGGTGCTGCAACACAGACAGTATGAGAAAAAGTAGAGGCACTAAATACTGGTATATACCTGATTATGAGCAGAATAGGGCCCCTTTAAAAAAGGAAAGGGAAATGAAGACCGATATGGGGAAGAAAAGTAAGATAACTTTTCGGCTATCCGGAGCTGCATGGCCTCATGTTTTTTTTTAATTGCTTTTATTTTACTTCGCAGCGTGAAGAAAAACATTGAAGTCCTTGCCATGTCGTAGCACTTTTAAGACTTTTGAAAGATGTATTCGACACCGGTAACAGCTTTATTTTGAGATGAATTAAGTCAGTGCTATTTTCAGTTTCTGCAGGAGTTACATTATTCCTGTGATGCCGGGCGATTGATTCCTGAAGCCACTTCATGAACATGCTGCCCACTCACTCACCTTCCTCTTCCTCAGCTTCCTGTTTGCGAAGATGTGTGTGTGTGTGTGTGTGTGTGTGTGTGTGTGTGTGTGTGTGTGTGTGTGTGTACTTTGTATGTGAGTGCAGATACATAAGAGGCTCTTTAGCACCTGTTCACATAGCAACCAGCTCTCAGACTGTGGGAGGGGGAGGGGGGGTTATGTTTTTGATGATATCCATCTCTTAAGTTCAGCTTCATGTCATACATTGTTAACATAGCTGTTTAATTTGTAATTGTTTGCATTATAAACACGGTATGACTGATTACATATCCTTTAGCTGACCCTTTCATTCAAAGTGACTTACAGTTAGTGCAATCAAACACCTGCAAGTATATTAGCTTCAAATAACCCTACCATTTTAAGTGCTACTTTTTTATGTTTTTAAATTGTTATTATCTTTTTAATTATGACTATTGATTGTTTTTTATTTATAATTACTTTTATGTTTTTATTTAATTTTTAAATTATGATGAACTCTTTTCATAAAAAAATATATTCGGAAAGGGTCAATTATAAAGTACTATGATGTGATCTCGAATGTAATGTCTTCCACTTAAATGTATGTTGGAATCTGCAGGAGGAGAGCTAGTTCACGATAGCCGTTTAACAACCGGCATTACAGTTAAAGGAAGATCCATTGAGTTACATAATGATGTTAAAGTTTTATTCATTAAAAAAATGAAATTCTTTAAAGCAAACATTTGCAAATCTCGAAGGAAACGTTTTTGTTCCGTTGATACTGTATATTATTTGCACCTTAAACCGGTGACACTTGAAACTATTGTCCTAAGGAACCCTAAAGCTGCAATGTTTTAATAACTTTAGGTTTGAGTGTTTTCAGTCTCATGTGGGGCAAATCAAATAAGACAATAATTGAATGTGATGAGATAACATATTTCAAACCAATTAGCATTAGCAACTGAGATTACAGAGCAATTACTGCAGATTTGATAATGTAATATACTGTGAGTAGGATGTGTCCTCAGACATTTACTTGTACTGGAATATTTAACATTGCTGATTTGGAACTTCTACAAAAGTATAGTGTGTGAATACTTTGTATAACTGCAGTACAACCTCTCCGAGCGTGTAGGCGTTTACATCCCATCAGGATTCACACTTTCTCTCCTGTTCCTCCCACGTTCACACCATCTCTCTCTCTTGCAGCCTCACATGGATATGACTGCAAATTCATTAATATGTGCGTATTTCCCATACGTTATTTTTAATGAACTGATATTAATGAATTATTTCTGGGTTGAACAGAGTTTGAATCTTAACTTAATAATAATTCATTTATTTTATATAGGCGCCTTTCAAGGCTCTCAAGGTCGCCGTACAAACACATAAAAAACAAGATACACAATACATAACACCAGCATAAGAGTCATAAACAAGACAATGCAGTAAATAAATCAATCAAATAACAAAATAAATAAAAACAGAGGATGTGTGATGGATAATGATCAGGGTGGATATGCGAGTGTGAAGAGATATGTTTTGAGGCGTGATTTGAAAATGGGGAGAGAGTCAGTGTTGCGGATGTCAGGGAGTTCCAGAGGCGGGGTGCAGAGCGGCTGAAGGCTCTAGACCCCATGGTGGTTAAACGGAAGGGGGGTGCAGTGAGGCTGAGGGAAGCAGAAGATCTGAGTGTGCGAATGGGTGTGTTGATGTGCAGGAGGTCGGAGAGGTACAGAGGAGTGAGGTTATGGATGGCCTTAAAGGCGAGGAGCAGAATCTTAAAAACGATACGGGATTTGACGGGGAGCCAGTGAAGCTGCTGAAGAACAGGAGTGATGTGGTTAATGGAGGGGGTTCTGGTGATGATGCGGGCGGCAGAGTTCTGGACCAGTTGAAGTCTGTGGATGGATTTGAGAGGGAGACCAAAGAGAAGGGAGTTGCAGTAGTCGATGCGGGAAGTGACCAGGGTGTGAACAAGAATGGCGGTGGTCTTAGGGTTAAGGGACGGGCGGAGGCGGTTGATGTTGCGTAGATGAAAATATGCAGACCGAGTGATATTACTGATGTGAGATTTGAATGAAAGTGTGCTTTCAAACAAGTGACCTTGAATTGAATGAGATAGTAGTTTTAATGTGACATTAATAATAATAGCATAATCTGATGTGGCTTTGCGTTCTGAAAGTGTCATATCAAAATGTGGAGTGTCCTGTAAAGCACGCTATAAGGTTTAATTACGGTAGGCTTGCCAGAAGTTCAGTGAATAATTGAAAAGATATATATTACGATTAAAATGTAATTATAATATAAATAACTGCTAATGCTGTCATGCTGTTGTTGTTGTTGTTGTTGTTGTATGCTTTAAGGTACAAAAATATATATTTAAAAATAAAATAATACTCAATAAAAAAGAAAAAATTGCTAATGCTGTTTTATTTCATGTAAAATATGTATCTTTAAGTTAGAATTCTGAGGCAAAAACGCTCTTTAAATGTAGGATCCTTCATTTTTTTTATCATTTTTTTAATGAAAAAAAACAGTTCTGTGAGAAAATGGAAAAAAATGACAGTCAGTGGCAGAAGGAATTTTTAAAATAAGGAGAAGTTGCGATACGTTTACAATTTTTAACTTAATAATACAATAAAATACAACCTTGTTGTGGAAAAACAAACGATCTCCAGCTTTTATTTGATTGGGTCAGATGCATATTTAATCAACATATACAGTGGAGGAAATAAGTATTTGATCCCCTGCAGATTTTGTAAGTTCACCCACTTACAAATAAATGAACAGTCTGTAATTGTAATGGTAGGTTTATTTGAACATTGAGAGTAAGAATGTCAAAAATATATCCAGAAATGTGTCATTATATAAAAGATATCCTTCCTGAGATGTGCACACACCTGGAGACCAGCTACAAGAAGCGTCTGACCTCTGTCTGTCCAACAAGGGTTTTTCCACCGAGTACTAACACAGGTTTTGAAAGGTGGTCAAACAGTTATTCCTCACAGTTTAATGCAAATCAATTTGTATCTTTTATATAATGTCAATTTCTGGATTTTTTTATTTTTATATTCTTACTCTCACTGTTGAAATAAACCTACCATCAAAAATATATACTTTTAATTTCTTTGTAAGTGGGCAAACTTAAATCTCCAGGGGATCAAATACTTATTTCCTCCACTGTATGTAATAATTAGGATAATCAATATGAATAGAATATGGAGGGATGACACCCTCTTTAAGGCGAGACACCCCAGGTGAATAGGGTAATTTTTTTAACTTAAAGGTATCAGCTAGAAATTTCTCCAGTTAATGTCTTACAATAAGGCAATTGTCTTTTGTATTACAAGTTTTCTGAAATAGCATGTTTAAATATGCAAATTAGCCATTATCTCATTAAATATGCACATATTTTAACACATTTCAGGAATCGAAATCTGAACTTTGGATAAAGCCAGGTTCCAAATTCTTGTTTCATTTTGTAGTCATATTAGTATCTAAGGCTTTTACAGAAGGGATATTGGATATCTCTTTTTATCACTCAATAAATCAGAAAATACTGTCAACAGCCCTAAAATATCCATTTTCGCCATGTTTTTAGGTATACAATGTTGTATAATTCAGGCTATGAATTATATATGAACAAACCCTTCTGTAAAAGCCTTCATAATATTGATAGGAATATAACTGGAAAGTTTGGTGTCTCTACGTGCTTCTGAAGTTGAAATTTCGAACTCAGAGTAGGAGAAAAAACTCATTTTGAGAAAACGACCTTTAAAGATTGCAGTGAGGCGCTAGCTAAACCCTCCTGTTCTCTGGATGACAGCTCGCGCCTCGACGCACTCCGTGAAGGTGTTTCATGTTCGGGGTCATTTGTTTTTTGTATAACCTTGCTTCGTGCAAGAGACAATTGTTGTCGTCTTCTCTGTGAACGTTTTTTTCGCCGTTCTTTTGCGATTTTGAGATTTCAATTTCTAGCGGAAAGCTAAACAGGAAGTGTTTTAGCACACCACGTGACGCATCTGAACGAATCACGTTGTCAGAAATTGACACCAGCCAATGAGATTTCGTTTCTTGGTTTAAGACCCCTTTGTGCTTTCACGATTGGTTGCTGATACAAAGGAAATGACCATATTTGGATCCGATGAGATTGTGCAGGAGAGACGGAGCTTTCCAACGATATCTCTGTTGACATGGTACACACAGCGGTCGCGGTACTTTATGTTACGTTAGAATGCTAACTTTTGGTGAATTTAGGAGAAATCTACAGACGCAAATAGACAAACTATAGTAAAATAAACACTTAAATGTGTATTTTGTACGTTTTCCTTCCAAAAGCCTGAAAGAAAACATGTTATGGAATCAAAATAGCACAAAATCTCAAAATTGACCAGTACTTGAAAAACGATGTTTTTGCCTGCCGTGTCTCGCCTTAATGGTCACACATGCAGAGCACACAGTGACATTTGGCCTCTGCTTTTAACCCATCCTAGTACCAGGAGTGTAAGGCAAGGCAAGGCAAGTTTATTTATATAGCACTTTTCAACACAAGGCAATTCAAAGTGCTTTACAAAAAATGAAAGACATTAAGAAAATGGCATTTAAAATCAGTCATTAAAAAGAAAAGCTAATAAAATAAACATTAAAAGAAAAAATACATGGATAAAAGTTACAGTGCAGTCTAAGATATGAATAGTTCAATTAAAAGCAGCGACAAAAAGAAAAGTCTTCAGCCTGGATTTAAAAGTAGTAAGAGTGGCAGTGGACCTGCAGGTTTCTGGGAGTTTGTTCCAGATATTTGGAGCATAATAACTAAATGCTGCTTCTCCATGTTTAGTTCTGACTCTAGGGACAGAAAGCTGACCAGTCCCTGAAGACCTGAGAGATCTGGATGGTTCATAATTTAGCAGGAGGTCAGAAATGTATTTTGGGCCTAAACCATTCAGTGCTTTATAAACCAGCAGCAGTATTTTGAAATATATTCTTTGACACACAGGAAGCCAGTGTAAATACTTCAGAACAGGAGTGATGTGATACACTTTCTTAGTGTTAGTGAGGACTCGAGCAGCGGCGTTCTGAATCAGCTGCAGCTTTCTAATAGATTTTTTTGTGAGACCTGTGAAGACACCATTGCAGTAGTCCAGTCTACTGAAGATAAAAGCATGGACAAGTTTTTCCAAATCCTGCTGTGACATTAGTCTTTTAATCCTAGATATGT
Source organism: Harpagifer antarcticus (assembly GCA_902827135.1). Classification (NCBI taxonomy): domain Eukaryota; kingdom Metazoa; phylum Chordata; class Actinopteri; order Perciformes; family Harpagiferidae; genus Harpagifer; species Harpagifer antarcticus. Next base: position 2,910,745 of record CADEHL010001093.1, on the reverse strand, counting down.
TCTTTAGGTGATAGTAGGCTGATTTAGTAACTGTTTTAATGTGGCTGTTGAAACTCAGATCAGAGTCCATGACTACACCTAGATTTCTGGCTTTATCTGTTGTTTTGAACATTGCAGACTGAAGCTCAGCGCTAACTTTCATACATTCTGCCTTGGCTCCAAAAACCATTACCTCAGTTTTATCTTTGTTTAATTGGAGAAAGTTCTGACACATCCAGTCATTGATTTGTTCAATGCACTTACTCAGTGTTTGAATTGGAGCATAGTCTCCTGGTGAAATTGTTACGTACATTTGTGTGTCATCCGCATAGCTATGGTAACTTATTTTGTTGTTCTTCATTATCTGAGCCAGTGGTAGCATGTAGACGTTAAAGAGAAGAGGCCCCAAGATGGAGCCTTGAGGAACCCCACATGTCATATTTGTCAACTCAGATGTCATTTCATTTCATTTCAAACCTTTATTTAGACCCATTGAGATCATTGATCTCTTTTTCAAGGGAGACCTGCTCAAGTAGTTCCACATGAAACATAAAAACATAAATAGAACAACAAAAGGACATCATACAGCATAATTTACATAATTATCCACATAAACAGGTACCAATAGCTTCCGATTGAGTAGCATCTAACCGAGCTTTAAAAACATTTAGTGGCACCAGATTGTTCAGTTTCCATTTAATTTGCAGACTATTCCAAGACAGAGGAGCTGCGCATCTAAAAGCTGTCTTCCCTCAGACAGTCCTAGCAGTTGGCACATTTCATAAAACCACAGCATTCGATCTCAGGCAGTAACCACTTACAATATTCCGTGAGATCAGGGAGAAGATATAAGATGGAAGTTTCCCTAACATGGCTTTGTATATAAAAATATACCAGTGACTGAGCCTCCGTACAGTTAGTGAAAGCAAACCAGCCCTTGCATACAGGTTACAGTGATGGGTTAATGCTTTACAGTTGGTCACAAATCTCAGTGCACTGTGATACGCAGCATCTAACTTGACCAGGCAATTGGCAGGTGCATTCATATAAATCAAATCACCATAGTCCAGCACAGGTAAAAAGGTCACAGTGACTAGCCTTTTCCTGGCCTCAAGCGAGAAACAGGACTTGTTCCTGTAGAAGAAACCTAGCCTAACCCTTAGCTTTTTAAGCAGGTTATTGACATGAAGTTTAAAAGTGAGACAATCATCAAGCCAGATACCAAGGTATTTTTAACAGGTAACCACTTCAAGTTTTATTCCTTGCGTAGTTACAATATCTAAAACAGGCTCTGGTGTCTTTTTAGCTTTAGAAAAGAGCATTACCTTGGTTTTCTCAACATTTAAAAGAAGCTTTAGTTCAGAGAGCTGAGTCTGAATAATGTTAAAAACATCCTGTAATTTAACACCAGCCTCCTTAATGGAGGGACCTGCACAGTACATCACGGTATCATCCGCATAAAAATGTAAAGTAGCTTCATCCACATTTTCACCTAAACTGTTGATATATATGGAGAATAAAAGTGGACCTAAAACAGAACCTTGGGGAACACCATTAGCAATGTTTAACCACTCAGAAGACAGCCCATCAAAGTGAACACATTGGGACCTTTCAGAGAGGTAGTTCACAAACCACCCTACTGCATGGCTGGACATGCCTATACTGGCTAGCCTCTGCTTTAAAATGTGATGATCGACGGTGTCAAACGCTTTTGAAAGGTCAATAAATAGAGCTGCACAACTCTGCTTATTATCTAAAATACTCGCCATATCATTCACCACTTTCATTGTGGCAGTGATGGTGCTATGTTGTTTTCTGAAGCCTGACTGATGTTTAGACAGGATGTCATTTGTACATAAAAACACCTTTACCTGTTCACTCACTAAGCGTTCAAGAACCTTAGCCAGAACTGACAACTTAGAGATTGGCCTATAGTTATTTAATAAGGTGGCCTCCCCTCCTTTTAGCAAAGGCAGGACATACGCTGACTTCCACAATTTTGGAATTGTGTTAGTGCTGAGGGAGAGGTTAAAAAGAGTAGTGAGAGATGGAGCAATAAAATCTGCAGCTATCTTTTAAAAAGAAAGGTTCTACGTTGTCCGGGCCAGCCGGTTACTTAAGATCTAACTTGGTTAAAGCTTCACGAACAACATCAACAGTAAAAGGGGTAAAACTAAAAGGGTTTTCCAACACACGTTTTTCAGAGTCACATACTGTAGTGTTCACAGAAGCAGAGTTAGTGACAGAATCAAATAGAGAACCACAGGACACAAAATGCTCATTAAAGCAATTTAGCATAGTAGCCCTGTCCGATATAGTGCCAGATGCTGTGGTAATGCACGGGGGAAGCTCATTACGGATATCGCCGGTGGATAACGATTTAATGGCTTTCCAAAATGTTCCAGGATTATTCAGATTCTTTGTGGTTACTGACAGATAGTACTTTGATTTAGCACTTTTGATTTGCGATGTGAAGCTATTCCTTAGCTGCCTAAAACGCAGCCATTCTACCTCTGAGCCTGATTTCCTAGCCTTTGCCCAGGCCTTGTTTCTATCATGAAGGAGACTGGACAGATTAGCAGAAAACCAAGGATTGTCTCGTCCCTTTACTCTAAATTTACGCAGGGGTGCATGTCTATCAATGATCTCCATAAAACCAAGATAAAAATAAGACCATGCGGTTTCTACATCAGCACACAGATCGATTTTACCCCAATCAAAAATCAAACAGATCATGCACAAAACCCTGCTCCACAAAATGTTTTTTGTCTCTCTTAATGATAATGCAAGGTTTAACCTTTTGGACATTAGTGTCCCTAATTATGGCTACAACACAGTGATCACTCAGATCATTTGCAAATACTTCCACAGATGAATATTTATGGGGAACATTAGTTAAAATTAGATCAATTAGGGAGGATTTATTAGGGGACTTAATGTTAGGGCGAGTAGGACTGTCCACAATCTGAGTAACATTTAAAGAGATACAAAGGTTTTTAAAATCCTCTGACACTGCAGTTAACCAGTCCCAGTTAAAATCTCCAAGTAGCACTATTTCCTTGTAGTCTAGTTGTGATAAAAGATGTGCTAGTGAAGACAAGGAGTCTTTGACAGCTGAGGGGGGTCTGTAACAACTCACTACCATGACCTGTTGACCCTTTGCCACTTCTATATTTATGGCTAAAAATTCAAATTGCTTACTGATCGATTTGGAAACTAATGTGGTTACACTGAACTTATTCTTAACATAAATGGCAACGCCACCACCTTTATTAGGCCGGTCGGTACGATACACATTAAAACCATTTAAGGCCATGTCAGAGGCCAAAATAGAATTGTTTAGCCATGTGTCTGATAAAAACAATGACGTCAGCGTCAGTTGAGCTCGCCCAGATACGGACAAAATCTAGTTTATCTAACAGACTGCGCACATTCAAGTGGATGAAACCCAACCCAGACCTAGGTTTAAAATCAGCAGGAGTAGCGATCTGACTACTACTACTGGGCGGACCAGGGTTAGGTTGTACATTTCCTGACAGTAATAACAACAACAAAAAACAGGCATCTTTTCCTCTTAAACGACACACATACATTGTTATCTAATTTAGAAACACCGGAAAAGTCTGCGAGAGTGTGATTTGAGCTTAAGAAGCAGTCCTGAAGAACCATCATCGCAGGAAAACAAAAAAGACAAACATATTTTGTCGAGCAGATTGTCTGTGACAAGGCAACCGGTAATTGTTTGAGCAACACATCCGAACCTTTGCAGGGGATGCCCACTGCGGGTGGCAGAACAGACCTGAATCCAGTAGACTTCTCAAAATGACTAGAGATCTTCTCATAGTCCAAAACAGTTAACAGGCACGGCAGAATCCCGATATGGGCCATTTTCCCAGACCAGCACACGGTATCCGCGATGTTCCTGGAGCAAATCAGCACAGCAGCAAAGGACAGGCGAAAACAGCAGCGTGGAAGCGCTCCGGTCCCTCCGTGGTTTCCCCGGGGTGAATGCAGGCCTCTGCAACAGCAGAACCAGGACAGGTGGAAAGCAGGCCCCAGCGGTGGTAAAATCCTCCTCCGTACAGCAGCACATGCCCGGTGGAAGCAGGCCAAGCCCGAAGCGTGGAGCCGCTCCATCTCTTCGCGACGAGCAGGCCTCCGTAAATCGCAGATCGCATGCAGCAACAGGTGGAGCCGCTCCGTCTCTTTGCGACGTCTCCGGAGGAAAAACACCTCAGTACAGCCGTACTCGACAGGTGGGAGTAGGCCTCGGCAGATCGCAGACAACTAAAACTACTACTTGTATAAGCAGGGATGGCTAAAAGTTTGTAAGCAGGAGAGCTAGATGCTAACAGATGCTAACAGGTAGTGATGGTAGTTTGACACTGAAGCTTCGAACGGAGCTTCAACCCTGGACTTCCTATTTCATAGAAGCAGTGCTTCGAAGCTTGCTTCAAATCACGTGACATATGACGTCAGAAGCAGCAACTGCTTCAAATCACGTGACATGTGACGTCCGAACCAGCAACTGCTTCATTTCCTGAAAGATGTGTATTTACCTATAGAAACAAAGTTGTTTCTGTCCTTTAAGTAGGATTCAAACCAATTTAGAACTGTTTCCGAAAGTCCCACCCAGTTTTCCAGTCGGTCTAGTAATATGCTGTGGTCAACAGTGTCAAACGCAGCACTGAGATCTAATAATACTAACACTGAAGTTCTGCCACTGTCTGTGTTTAAGTGGATGTCATTAAAGACCTTTACAAGAGCAGTCTCAGTGCTGTGGTTTGGACGAAAGCCTGACTGGAACACATCGAAACAGTTATTTAAATGCAAAAAATTACATTAAAAAGAAATGGGAGGTTTGATATGGGCCTGTAATTGTTCATTACTGAAGCATCTAGATTATTCTTTTTTAAAAGCGGTTTAAAGACTGCAGTTTTCAGGGCCTGTGGAAAAATACTTGAGTGAAGAGATTTGTTTACTATATGACTTCAGAAGTTGTATAATGTCCTCTAGGTTTTTATCATTAATCTGATGGAATTGTGTCATGGTGTTTGAATTGATGTTAAGTGGACACAGAGACAACACATTTGCTGTACCTGATGCAGAGGCACTGACTGCTTGTCTGATTTTCTGAATTTTGTCAGTGAAAAAGGAGGCAAAATCATTGCACGCCCTGGTGGATAGAAATTCAGAGGCTACTGACACTGGGGGGTTAGTTAGTGTGTCGACGGTAGCAAACAAGGCACGTGCGTTGTTTTTGTTTTTGGTAATGATGTCAGAGAAGAACGATTGTCGTGCGTTTTTCAATTCCAAATTATAAAGGCCAAGTCTCTCTTTATAGATTTCAAAGTGAACCTGGAGATTTGTTTTTCGCCACCTGCGTTCAGCTTTTCGACACTCTCTTTTTTCTGTTTTCACGGTCATGGCCTTTCTCCATGGAGATATTTTCTAGCCAGACACTTCCTTTACCTTAGTTAGAGCAATGGAATCTATAACATTTTTAATTTTTGAATTAAAATGATCTACTAGCTCATTTACTGAGATGTTAGCAGGGGCAAGTGTGGAAGAAGAATTCTGAGTAAACATTTCCCTAGTATTTTCAGTTAAATATCGCTTTGTGGTTACCTCTTTTTGAACATTTTTGTGAACAGAAATAGAGCTCTCAAAGAAAACACAGTAATGGTCAGAGAGTGCAACATCAGTCACCACAACCTTAGAGATATTCAGACCCTTTGAGATAATTAAGTCCAGAGTGTGCCCCTTATTGTGCGTGGGCTCTGTCACATGCTGAGTCAGTCCATAGCTATCAAGAACACAAAACAGTTCTTTTGCCCCTCTGTCCTGAGGGTTGTCAACATGGATGTTAAAATCACTAACAATGACTAGACGGTCAAAGTCAATACACACTATAGACAGCAGTTCGGTCAAATCATCAAAAAAGCTTGCACAGTATTTGGGTGGTCTATAGATATTTAGGAACAGAGCTCGAGAGGAGCATTTCAGCTGAAGGGCCACATATTCAAAAGAAGCAAAGTTCCCATAAGATGTCTTCCTGCATTGAAGGGAATCATTGAACAGAATAGCAACTCCACCCCCTTTCTTATGCATTCTTTCCTGACTCATAAAACTAAAGTTGGGAGGGGTTGATTCGATAAGAACAGCTGCACTGTTATTTTGTTCAATCCAAGTTTCTGTTAAAAACATAAAATCGAGATTGTGCTCAGTGATAAAATCATTGATTAAAAATGTTTTTCCTGCCAAAGACCTGACATTTAATAAAGCTAGTTTAAGTTTGTTAAACACACTATCAGTCATGTTTTTTGTAACAAGCTGTCGCTGACATGGAATCACTGCTAAATTAGATAAACTCACACAAACGTTTGAGCGCTTCCTGTATCTAAGATGATTCACCGCTCTTAATCTATTACCTATCAACACAGATATCGGCAAAGCTATAGGCAGGCAGGGCCCTGGCATGTCCTGGAAAGAGTTGAGAGTGCCATACGCCCTTGAGCCTGGACCCAGCAGATATCAGTTTGCAGCGTTTTGTACACACACATCCCTATCAGGCTTTGAAGGGGAGGGAGGACCCACCACCCTGCTCCTCTCATCATATGAGGGCAGGATGAGGGCTACACTGTAGGAAGGGGGGTTTGGAAATCTGCTTCCATCTTCCTTGTATTGTTTTGGTTTGGATGATTGTGGTAGGCATGGCGATGAAGCCGTGGGAGATGGTGCGCATCTCTGCTTCGGTGATTTTGGTGGGCGTCGGTGAGGGGCGGGGGTAAAGGACATGCTGCCAACCCTGCTTGTCGCCTTCATGCGGTCATCGAACTCCAGGGGGGTGGGCGAGGGTGAAAGGGTGAGCGGAGAGTAGAGAGAGCTGGGGGATGAATGAAGAGTATCCTCAAAGGCGTTGACAGGGAGGGTGACGGGCAGTTGAGACTCCTCCATTTGTGTCATAGGTCTCCCATAATCAGAACATTCCTCAGGCGGGTGCAGTGATAATTCTTCAGGGTTTTCTGCGCGATGTGTTGTGTCTTTCTCCTGTTTTGATTCCTCTTGCCGCTTGTCTTTGGCAGAGGGAACAGATTGATGACGCAGGCAGTTGAATATGTTAGAGATAAACAATTTCACTCCTGACTTGTTCAGGCAAACTCCATTTGCCTTAAAAAGATGTCTGCGATCCCAGAAAAAGTTATAATTGTCAATAAAATGGACTGAATGGTCAGTACAGACAGTTGAAAGCCAGGTGTTCAGTGCAAACAATCTGCTGAATCTCTCCACTCCTCTTCTGACTGGCGGTAGAGGGCCACTGATGAACACCTCCGCATTTAGAGAGCTGACAGTTTCCAACAAACATTTAAAGTCTTCTTTCAGCACTTCTGACTCTTGTTTCACAACATCATTTGTTCCAATGTGTAGTACCACATTCTTCACAGTTTGATGTTCAGCCCCAATATGCAGGATCTTCTCAGCCAAGTCAGAGACCACATCCTTGGGAAAACAGAGTACTTTGGTGTTGTTCTTACTACACAGACTTTTTACATCTCTTACAGCAGAGTCACCCACAATCAGAGTTTCAGGCCCAGTCGTTAGCTTTCCCTCTAGCCTTTTACTTTTGGAGTAGCTATTGGTTCTTACCCTGCTGTGTGAAGAGGACAGGTTATCCAGGTCATCAGAAAGAGATCTCCGGTTCTCGGTCAGCGGAGCGCATCTGTTCTGGATTGGCACACTCGGTGGTTTAGGAGGATTGTTTGTAGTTCTCCCTTTAGCAGCTGTCCTCGGCTGTTTCCTTGTAGGAACAGGGGTTGAAGGCGCTCTTCCTGGGTGATAACAATGCAGGCCAGCCAGTCGCATCACAGATGTCAGAGTGCTGGGCTCTGCGTGTTATCCGTCCTCCCAAATCCCATGGAAATGATTTACTCTTAGGCTTTGCACCCAGAGAGTTCCAGGGAGGACTACCACTTGTAGATGTATTACCCAGTACACAGCCCTCCTGTAGTACTAGGAGCAGCTATTGTACAGCGCCCCGGGGGTGTCCAGTGCCTTGCTCAAGGGCACCACAGCAGGGCAGGAGGTGAACTGGGACCTCTCCAAGTAGCAGTCCACACTCCATATTGTAGGTCTGGTCAGGGACTTGAACCAGCGACCCTACGGCTCACAGTCCAAGCCCCTACTGACTGAGCCACTGCCGGACATATATATAGGGTATATCTAAATACATATATATATATATATATATATATATATATATATATATATATATATATATATATATATATATACACACATATATACTCTTAAGAGTTTGATTAGTTTCAAGGGGAATAAGTTTATCTTTTTATGTAGCTATATCAGCATGCTATGAATCAGAATCGTTTACACATACAAGGAAGTTGCTTTTGAGTAAATGGTGCATACAAAGCAGGGACGTGCACAGACATTTGGAGGGGCTATTGCTCTAAACTAGAAAAAAGGCCCTGCCCCTGCCCCCCCATTTGGTATGATCACCATAGCCATATGAGGCCGGAGGGCTTTCCTTTGCTTTTCAGCTGTCAGATTGTAAACAAAGTCCCGTGACTGGGGGCAGGTGACAGCGCGGACAAGGTGTGTTTCCCGCAGCGAGACGCTACAATGCTAATTGTGGGCTTATCATGTTTATTCGGCCACAACAGAAAGAACATAAACCTCTTGCTCTCTCCAGAGGGGCAGGTCAGCCAAAAATTGCAAAAGGGCCGTTGCCCGGGCAACATTAGACGTACCTGTGCACGTCTCTGATACAAAGACATGTGAATTATAATAAAATGAAATACGAAATGGTAAAAAGGGCACGTTCATTCCACTCACTGTCTGTTGTCTCTATGCGACGCGAATGCGATCGTTCTGCAGCATTCAGACAGATCTGCAGATTCTTTAAATATAGAAACAGTTCTGGTTCTGCACATCAGAAACAACATGGCCTACATTTAGTGTGCATGTTTTGTGTGTGTGTTTAATTTGCCTGTATGTTGCCTTTTAAATGTATTTGTATGCCTCTTTAAAGCAGTTTGGTATTTTACTTTCTGTTTTGTTGAGTTTTTTAAAAGCTTAATTTTCTTCAATGACATGTATTACATTGGAGTTTCAGGGCTTCAAATAACCAATGTTCCCACTTTTGACTACTCTGCTGATTATTTCTATAGTTATACATTTTAAAATGATGTCTTTATACGTCTAATACATTCATATTAATATGACATAAAACAAATAAAAGTATTCATTTCTGAGAGGCTGAAAAGCATCTAAAGGCAAGGTAAGTTTAATTACATAGCACCTTTCAACATAAGTGCTTTACAAACAAATAAAAGACATTTAGAGCAGTTTTAAATATGTTAAAACCACACATTATTACGAAAACACACTCCAGCAGAAATATATCTTTGGCAGTTTAGAAAATACGTTTTATATCACAGGTCATTTGTACTGTTTAGAGTTTGGTTGGTGGCTGCTGATCCTGGTGCTGTTTGTTTTTGGGCTGCAACTGAAGGCTTTTTACATTTCGGATTATTGTTTTGATGTTTAAAGATTTCCATATCATTTTCTCAAAGATGAGATATTCACTTCATTAAGATATGAAACAGAAAATGTTTTTCAGCCAATAGAGAGATGATCTGCTTTTCTCTGACTTCTTTGCATGAAAAGTCTCTTCATGATTTCAGTTCTTTCAAAGGCTCAGGTTTATCGTGTCTTTGTGCGTCTGCTTTCTTTTTGGATCAATGACAATATGTTCTGCGTGGTGTTCAGGTACAGTCTGTAAATCTAACCTCTCTGTCTGTCTGCAGAAACCTTGCTGGATGACTTCATGTTGACACATCCCATCTTCATGGCAGCCGACAGGTTCCAGCAAGTCCTGCTGCAGCAGTATCCTTCACACACACACCCTCACACACACATACCTTCCTTTGTGCCTGCATGGCACGTAATGGACGTGTAAATACGCATGCTGCTGCATTCTGCTCACAACCACTGTTTATTCTGGTTTAATGTAAGCTTTTATTTGAAACACAGTTTGGTTAGCCTCAGTCTTTGTGTTTTCGCGGCCCTGCTCGCTGCCTGCAGGCTCACACTGTCAGCAGCTCAGTCCTTAATCTGTACAGACAAGAAACTCATTAAACAGTGTAAAGAGTGTATCTAACGAAAAATAAAAAATGATATAGCTTTGTTAACTAGAACAGAAGTATGTTATACAAAATAATATACATTTTAAACAAATAATATCATTACTTCCCCAATTTATAGAGAGATAGAGATTTTGTAATTTCCTTTTTCTTTTAACTTTTACTTGACGTAGAAGTTTATATTATTCATGTTTTAACCTTGTACAACACACAATTATTATTATTTTTAAATCATTACTTTTGAAATTAGTGAAAGAAAATGAAGGAAGTTTATACTGACCGAAAAGTATTTGACATACCTATCCCTACTTTAGACGAGAATAGTTAGTTTTTTTGACTAAAATAAAGATGAAAGCCTTTAGTCAACTAAAACTTGAGGTGGAAGAAGTACTCGGATAAGTAAAAGTAGCAATACTACAGTGTAAAAATACTCAGTTACATGTAAAAGTTCTGCATTCAAATGTTTTCTTAAGTAAAAGTGCAAAAGTATAAGCATTAAAAAAAGGCACATCAAAACACCTTAACTTTATTTTATTATTTATTTTTGGTGCATTAATTAAGTGTCGATTTATATTTTGTATCCACCTAAATCTGCAAAGTAACTAGTAACTAAATATCAAAAATAAATGTAGTGGAGTAAAAAGTACAACATTTGCCAACAAAATGTAGCAAAGTAAAAGTATGAAGTAGCATAATGTGAAAGTAAAGTACAAGTACCTCTATTTTTTTACCTAAGTACAGTACTTGAGTAAATGTACTTAGTTACATTACACCAGCGGTGTGAATACAGGCTGATCTGAAACAGGCTGGTGTGGAGATGTTACCATGAAAGGAGATATTAGAAACGGTGAATTAAAGAGCGTCTTCAGTGCGGAGAGAGGAGTCCATGAAGCAGGATGAAGTGACACTTGCATACTCACCCACACAAAGAGGGGGGGGGGGTGCAGGACGTGGAGCAGAGAGGTGTGTGGGAGGAAGAAGAGTGGGAGGGATGGACCAAGACAAACACTTGCTGGGGTTTTTATTTCTTCCAAAGAAAAACAAACCAGAAAAAAAGGTCTTTAGTTTCTGTGACAAATAGAATACTAAAGATGGAACGTTCAGGGAAGTGTGTGTGTGTGGCCTAGCATTACTATACTTGTGGGGACCTAAATCTGTTTACACCAGGGGTAGCCAACACGGTGCCCGCGGGCACTCAGTCGCCCGCCGGGCACGTTCTAAAAATAGCTCACCAAGAAAATCAAAAATGTATAAAAAACAAAAAAGGAAATGTAATTAAAAGAATCTACCCCATACATAAAGGAAACCTAAATCATAGCGAACTCTATCTACTTACTACAACTCTATATCTAACACCGCTCCTCCCCCCACAATGAATATCGACCAATCACGTTCTTGCTTGATTTGCGGGACCAGCGTTGCAGTCGGGAAGAAAAGCAATGTGGCACCTCCCCGCTGATTTTCCTTCTGGCAGAATCTACACATCAGCCCCATTGAACAGCCTAGTCATGCAGCCTATACAGCACATGAGGGGCAGAGCTTTACTCTGTGTGTTGTAACTTGCATATATTTATTCCACTTGACGCACACTCACGCATGGCGTAATCTCCAGGGGGGACATGTCCCCAGCACTTTTCCAAATCCCGTTTGTGTCCCCCCACTTTACAAATATCTTTATTATTATTTTTTAACGCAAGCCGTCATCGCCACGGAGGAGCACACAGCCTGTGTGTGTGTGTGTGAGTGCACCCCTTTATCTATTTAATATAGATAAAGGGGTGCACTCACACACACACACACACACACACACACACACACACACACACACACACACACACACACACACACACACACAGCCTGTGTGTGGGTGTGGGTGTGTGTGCACCACCTTATCTATTTAATATAGATAAAGTAAGAAATCATTCCAATGTGTACAATAGGACAGTACAAAAACAGTTTAAAAGGGGAGTGATTAGTAAAATATGCATAAATAAAAAGAAAGAATGCTAACTAGGTAAAATAAGATATGAATAAACAAGTGATCATATTCTACAGATGTTTGGGAAAGTATACAGCTCCCTTTCATCTGAGTGTTGAGAGCTGTATCCATACATTCATTTTGTGCTCAAAGTGCACCAGATTGATGCATCCTTCAACATTTAAAAAACATTCCTGGGGGTGCATGCCCCCGGACCTGCCTGGAGTAGGTGAGGACCCCCCTAGAGGAGGTGAGGTCCCCCCTGAAGGATGTGAGGCCCCCTCTAGAGGATGTGAGGTCCACCCTAGAGGATGTGAGGTCCACCCTAGAGGAGGTGTGGAGGTCCCCCCTAGAGGAGGTGTGGAGGTCCACCCCCAAATAAAGCAGGTTAAAATAATTAAATTGAATACATTTTATTTTAGTAAACACTGAAAACGGGTCCCACAGACCCAAACAGCACACAAAGGTTAAAGGTCAGCATATAATAATGTTTAAATGTGCTAAATATATACACTGCAAAAAACAAAAAAGAGGAGTAAAAGTAGCCCCCGACTTGTTTTATTTTTTGAAAGTAGCCCTCATCCTAAAAAAGGTTGGTGACCCCTGGTTTACACAGTCACGTGTGGGGACTCGCCTCCCTTATGGGGACAAATTGGAGGTCCCCATGAGGGGAATCATTCATTTTAGGGTGAAGACTTGGTTAGGGTAAGGTTTAAGGTTAAGGGTTAGGGTTAGGCATGTGTTGGTTAAGGTTAGGATAAGTCTCCAGGAAATGCATGTAAGTCAATGTAATGTCCCCTGAAGTGATAGTGGGTGTGTGTGTGTGTGTGTGTGTGTGTGTGTGTGTGTGTGTGTGTGTGTGTGTGTGTGTGTGTGTGTGTGTGTGTGTGTGTGTGTGTGTGTGTGTGTGGGTGTGGGTGTGGGTGTGGGTGGGTGGTGATATGTGGGTCATCATGGCGGTGTATACATTCACAGCTTGTCTCGCGTCATATTTAATGTCTTTTTCACCCTAAAATGAATTAAAAAAATCATCTAACAAATCCTTTAAAATGTTAATATAAATAATGATAATAAATGCATCTGATTACATGATTTATTTTTATTTTGTATCCATCAAATGTTTTTATATAATATAACTTGTCATTGTGGGCCTCCCTTTTGTGGAAAAAATGAATTATTATTTTTCTAAGTAATTATACGAATAATATTATACTATTAATGGAAGCTCTATCCTTATGTTCCTAAAGAGTGATAATAATATAACCTTTATCCTAAGGTACTATTAGTTAAAACTTCTAATATTTGTGAAGCCTTATCTTAATATTATTGTACACAAATAACAGCTGTAAACAGTCAATTTAAGGCAAAAACTTTATTGATTTATTAATATCGCCTTCATTTTACACGTTTTTATCTTCCTTTTCCAATCACACATTTAAATGTAAGCTTTTACTTGAGAATTTAAAATTAAGCTCTTTTTGTTTACCATATCAGGATTTAAAATATATTTTATTTTACATTTACATATGACATTTCTCTGTCGTTTGAATTCATTAATTGATGTATTATTATTTATTACTTTTCAAACTTCTTTTGTAATTATCTGCCATTTAGCCTTTGTTTAAAAACCTATTCACGTTAAGCCTGTGCAAAGTGACCCTCCAACCCCTCGTGTTTCCACCTTAACTTCACTCCCTCAGATTCAACCTGGAGGGGAAGCAGGGCCAGAGGGGAGGGAGGGAGGGGGAGAGGAAAGATGGAGAGGGTGAGGGGGGGATGGACAGAGCGGAGAGGAAGCAGGCGGTGCTGAGCGTCGCCTTCCGATATCTGGACACCTACAGAGAGCTGCTGCAGGAGGAGCGCAACAACAGCTTCCCAAAGGTCAGACCTCCTTATATCTCCTTCATTTTCTTATGCGCTCCACATTTTTAAAAACTTTTTATTTCCCAAAAATCGATTTACCCATTGTTTCATTCTACTTTATATTCCATATTAAACATACTAAACCCCTGGCCAAAATGTCCCGAAATGAAGTCCGAGTTTGAAATATATCTCAAATAATGTATGCACTGCCATTTCTCCACACAAACATTACAGTCTGCAATGAAACGGTGTCTCCTCTGTGCTCCACTTCCTACTTGGCGCTCCGGTAACTTTCTCGTGCGAACGAGAAACTAACAAAATACTTTCTCGTTCGAACGAAATACTTTCTCGTGCGCACAAAATACTTTCTCGTGCGCACAAAATAGTATTTTGAGCAAACGAGAAAGTATATTTTTCTCTCCATGAACCTTTAGGGGCTCCGTAAAAATGTATAACAACAAGTAAACTTATGGTTATTTATTGATATTTAGTTGAGTTCTTTTTATTTGTTAAAATCATAGAAAGCAGTCCCTAGTTTCTTAAGTAAATCTAATAAACCCTTCACACATTTATATTATGGATTTCATTTATTGTTAAATACTTATTAGTTGTGTTTTAAGAAAAAAACAACTGTGGTAAAAGTGTTTTCTTAGTATTTCATCTCTATGTTTTTCTCTATTTACCTGCTTATTTACAATATGTTTGTGAAAGCCCAGTTAATGCTATATTTACAATATGTTTACGGATAAAGACGTTACCGTTGGTCATTTTTCGTGAGACAATAAGATTGTAACTTGATTTTCAACCTACATGAGAAACATTTGGGCTGTAATCTCCTCAACATACCCTATACTGCATAATACATTACAAACTGTTCAAGGTATATAGTATGTGACATTTCTGCGTGTGTGTGTGTGTGATTATAGGAGCTATACATGTGTGCGGTTCAGGAGCTGAGTCGGAATCCTGAGCTGGTGGAGGACGTCCTCAAACTGCAGAGATGGACCGAGATATTACACTGCCCGTAAGACACACACTCTACACACAGTCATACACACAGAGAACAACACAACGACACTCACAGTGAAACACACTCACTGTCATACACATAGTCATATGCAGGGGCGGACTGAGACTAAAAATCAGCCCGGGAAACTCTACCGGCCCGTCTCGGGGGGGGGGAGGGGTGCTAGTGACTTGTCCAACCGGCCACAGGACAAACAAAACACACAGTAAACCACATATAGACACTCGGAAAAATACTCCCAGTAACAACAATTAAACAATAATACACAAACTGACACCCACAGTAATACACACAGAAATACACAAGGATACACACAGTAATACATACAAACACTCACAACCACAAGTAACATAACACGCTCATAATAATAAACACAATTATAGACATAGTTATACACACTAATACACTCACAATGAAACACACAATCTCCAACATGATATGATGTGTGTATTAAAAAAAAATCCAATGTATCACATTTTTATTATAAATTAATCAACTTTTGATCGATTTTTTTTGTCCTGTATTTATTTTATATTCACTGTGTTTAATTGTTATATATTTATAATAATGATCATACAGTAATTATTATGATATATATATATATATAATGTTTTTATTATATGTATTTATCACATATGTATTACACATTAATCATGTAATATAGGTCTGATGAGGAGAAGGAGATCAGGAAGAAGCAGGTCCGTCCTCTCTTCAGACACTTCAGACGCATCGACGCCTGTCTGCAGCCCAGAGAGGCCTTCAGGGGCTCCGACGAGAGTACGACACACACACACACACACACACACACACACACACACACACACACACACACACACACACACACACACACACACACACACACACACACACACACCACACACACACACACACACACACCACACACACACACACATGCTTCTGTTCTGTTAAGATGCACTACACATAATAGGTCACTAGTTAGCGCTCTAATATCTCTATATCTGCGCGTCCAGTCTTCTGCAGGGTGTACACTCCGGATCATTCCTACGTCACCATCAGGAGCCGCCTGTCCTGTCGGGTCGGAGAGATTCTGGCTCTGGTCCGAGAGAAGCTCCAGTACAGCGAAGACCAGCCGGTTCTGCCCGGAAACCTCATCCTGGTGGCTGTGACGTCGGCTGGAGGTCAGCAGGCGCAAACTCTGAACATTTTTGATATTACATTACGTTTCTGGTGTCTGGTGAAGGAATGTCCGGAAATTAAGTTGATACCAATCCCTGTACAGTGCTTCCCATATACAAATAGCGGCGGCACAGCTAAAACATTTTTTTAAATTAAAATAATAATAAGTTGCGCCCTCTAGCGATGCCACCTATTATATATAATAATATATTATTATATTTTTAGTATTTGTGTTACTGTATGTTCAATAATGGTGTATTTTGCTAAATGTTGAGACATTGCCACTGTATGTACCAGGCCTCAAGAGCCTTTCTTGTGCTGGCAGACACATAGAAACATATTGGCGGGGCGCACTTCGCACGCGCACACACTAAAAAGATTCCACGTGCTCCACGCTCACATTTTGCTGGGCCCGCGTGCCTTAGCACCGCTGCTATGACTCAGCACCGCTGCTATGACATCCTAGGGGAAACACTGCTGTGAAATTCCATGATGATCAATACCAATTAGAAGACCCTGGTAAAAAAACAATAATGATTTTTGCTTCAACATACACTCCTTCATTATAGTTTGCTTACTAGTTTCTAATATTCAAACAACTGATAGCATTTGAACACATCATGATATTGTTATAATTACCTACGCCCAATACTACACTTACTGAATAGAGCTGCAATGTGACATAATGTAAGGAAATACAACCTTTTGTTAACGTTAGCTGTGAGCTAGGCTACGTCGTTTTGCTAAGCAGGACTGTGCTGCTAACAGCTAACGCTAGCTAGTTCACCTGGCGATTTATCAGGTAAAACATTGGATAAAAACTATTTTCATCACACGCATTTCCCAAGACAACGATACTCTCAATAATAATACGTGTATAATAAGCTTACCCACATACTATTTGTAGTAAAACCTCAGTAACGGAAATGTTTGCAGTGCTCTCTTAATTGTTTCTGTATATATTTCCATGTGTGTTGCGTGTTTCAGAGAAGGCAGTGTTTCGTCCCAGTGACGAGGCTGTGTTCACCACGCTGGGAGTCAACACTCACCTGTTCGCCTGCGAACCCTCTGAGCTTGAGTCACTGGTGAGGAACACATTGGTCTATTTAGCAAATACAGCCACCAGCTATCACTTACATTTGTTTTAAATAGTTTTAGTTTTTTGAATACCTTTTGTGTCTAAATACTTTTTTTATCCACAGTGGTAAATGATAATACTTTAAAGATAAAAGTATGTTGTGTTTTGCTGCCCCCTCAGCTCCCTCTCCCGGAGGAGATCCACTGGACGCCCGGGGACAGCAAACTCCACGACATG
Organism: Harpagifer antarcticus; assembly: GCA_902827135.1. Classification (NCBI taxonomy): domain Eukaryota; kingdom Metazoa; phylum Chordata; class Actinopteri; order Perciformes; family Harpagiferidae; genus Harpagifer; species Harpagifer antarcticus. The sequence continues at coordinate 2,893,262 of CADEHL010001093.1, read as the reverse complement.
TCAGCCGAAGAGGTCTCCAACCAGCTGGTGGTGTTCGACTGGGAGCTCTTCAGCTGCGTGCACGAGGTCAGTAGTGTGGGAAAACATTTTTTATTTTCACATGTTTTTAAATAAAAATTGCTGTTAAGATAAAAGTGATTTACTATATTAGCTTATTTTTTTATGTCAAATTTAAAGTACCAAAATAAAATGCCAAAAAAGGTACATAAAAATCCTGTTTTGGGGCAAATTTTGTTAATGGATCATTTGCATTGACATCATTGGTATTTAAAAAATAAAATGTAACTTAAACTTAGTTTTTATTTCAGTTTCATTATACAGACATGTTCACATTCAACAGTTTGTTCCATTTTCCTTTTCATTGAGTTGTATCTGCAGAGCCGTGCTCGAGGTTAGTGACATGGTTTCTAGCGCCACCATGTGGATTTCACTTACTAAACAAAACAGTTACAGTAGAGTTTATCCATGCAGAGTTTTTAAAGAAGAAAAAAAACTTCAATAATTTGAATTCTTTATATGACTCCAAGACTAAAGTTGCGTTCCATACATTACTATGTGGCTTTGATCGTTACTCCGAGAGCCTGGATATGACTCTAAACCTCCATACGATTCTCTTTCTTTTTCTTTGAGACTCCGTACATTAGGGTCACCCTAAATAACGTTGCGACCTTGTACATTACAACTGTGTCCCCATATATTTCTCTCTGAGCCTGTAAATGACTTTGTGACTCCATACGTTACTCTGTGAATCCAATAATCCAATAATGACTCTGCAACTTCGTGCTTTAAACTAATTCTGCAAATGACTTTACGACTCTTTAAGTTTCTCTGTGACTCTGTAGATTGCTTTGCTCATACATAGTCATACTGTGACTATAAAGGACTTAGTGGTTCCGTTCGTTAAACTGTGACTCCGTTAGTTATTACTTTCCCAGGCTTACATTTATCTGTGACTCAAGTTTTTAATTACATGACTCTATTTGTCTATTGACTCCATACAATTATTTGTAAGGGCAAAAATAAATCTGTGACTTTTAATTACTTTGCAATACATTTCTCTATGACTCCATGAATTACTTTGTGACCTTTACATTTCTCTGGGACTCCGTAAGTTTTTCCCATACTCTGTCATTTATTTCTTGACTCTTTGTTGATTCTCCATGACGCCGTCAATTTCTTTGCGACGTCGTCAATTTGTTTATTACTCGGTAAATATTTGTATGTATTGAATGTAAGCTTTTCTGGGACTCTGTAAGTTACTTTGTGACTTGGAAAGGTTCTCTTTCAGACCGTTCATTTCTCTGCGACTCCGTAACTGTAAATGTTTTGCGGCTTAACGTTTCTCTGTGCGTCCATACGTTTCTCGAGCAAATTCATCGTTAATGGCTCCATTTGTCTTCTTCTTCGTTGGTGTGTCCTGCAGGTGGAGTTTGTGTGTTATGTGTTTCACGGGGAGCAGTCTCGCTGGCGCCCCCTGAACCTGGAGCTGGTTCTGCAGCGCTGCAGCGAGGTGCAGCACTGGGTGGCCACAGAGATCCTGCAGTGCCAGTCGCTGCCCAAGAGGGTTCAGCTGCTCCGCAAGTTCATCAAGATCGCAGCGCTGTGAGTCAGCATTTACACAGTTTGATATCGTTCAAATTGTTTGGTGCATTTATGTGCTTTTCTTTATTGTTTTTATTGTTATTAATGACAGCGCTTAACCAAAGTGAGAGCATTTAATGAATAAATACAAACATACAGTGGAGGAAATAAGTATTTGATCCCCTGCGGATTTTGTCAGTTTACCCACTTACAAATAAATGAACAGTCTGTAATTCTAATGGTAGGTTTATATAAACAGTGAGAGTAAATCCAGAAATTGACATCATATAAAAGATAAACATTGATTTGCATTAAACTGTGAGAAATAAGTATTTGATCCCCTTTCAAAGCATGCCTTAGTACCCGGTGGAGAAACCCTTGTTGGACGCACAGAGGTCAGACGCTTCTTGTAGCTGGTCTCCAGGTTTGTGCACATCTCAGGAAGGATGTTGGTCCACTCCTCTCTGAAGGTCCTCTCCAAATCCTTCAGGTTGAGGCTGATGCCTGGCCTCTGGAAGCTTCAGCTCCCTCCACAGATGTTCTATGGGATTAAGGTCCGGAGACTGGCTAGGCCCTTCCATCACCTAAATGTGCTTCTTCTTTAGCCGCTCCTGTGTTGCCTTGGCATGTAACCAATAGTTTTCTTGGTGACTGTGACCAGCTGCCTTGAGATCATTAACAAGTTCCTCCGTGTAGTTCTTGGCTGATCCCTCACCTTTCTCATCATCATCAAGACCCCACGGGGCCAGATCTTGTGTGGAGCCCCAGACCGAGGGCGACTGATGCTCATTTTGTCTTTCTTCTATTTCCGAATAATGGCACCAACAGTTGTCTCCTTCTCACCGAGCTGCTTTCTGATGGCCTTGTAACCAATCCCAGCCTGGTGCAGTCTTGTCCCTGAGGTCCTTAGACCACTCTTTATCTTGCCCATGGTGGAGAGGTTGGAATCTGATAGATTCTGTGCACAGGTGTCTTTTATACAGGTAACAAGTTGATATAAGGAGTACTTTTTTTAAAGGACTGTGGAAAAGCCAGAATCCTTGTTGGTTGCAACGGGATCGAATACTTATTTCCCACAGTTAAATGCACAGTGCATGACATTAAGGATTTTGGGAGATGGCCCTGTGGGCCATCTAAGCTAATTTACAGATGGCCCTGAGCCCAATAGAGATTGCCCTGATAAATGCGCGCGGACGAAATGACGCACGAAGGGTTTGGGGGGCCTCCTCCTAGAAAATTTAGATTTGTGCAGGTCTTAGATGCTGTCTGGTGCATTCTCTAGACTGAATTATAAGATGAACCACCACAATATTATATTGTTCAATTTTATTCTTCATTTCACTTGTTTGTTTGTTCTTGTTTGTGTTTGCACGCTTGCATGCCCTGCATAGCTATAAGAAATACTTAAGTTGATGGTCAAGACACTTTCCATCTGATGAAGGCAAATGCCTTCCCAGATGTAAAAAAGTAGAAAACATTACATTCAGTTATAACTGCCAAAACAAACATTATTTACACGATTATGGCCCCTTTTAAAAATGTTTGTAATGTTATCTACTGTAAGTTGGTCGAACGAATGCCTCCTCATCCGGAAGCTGACCGAGCAGCAGTCGAGAGGAGCAGAGCGCATCCGCGAAGCACACAAAATGGCGACGTCAGAGTTCCCGTTAGCCGGCAAATCTAAATCTCTTCGGTCAAAATGTCCGGTCAAAATAATTTCCCTTTAGAGCAATACCGCTTCAGTTGCGCCACTTATGTGACAGACAAGAAGAGTATGTGACAGACAAGAATAGTCCATTCTAATGTCTAACACTTAATGTGGAGAAAGAGATGTCCTGTATGGGTTGATTGTGCGTTGATCTGTTGGTAATGCCTCGGGGTTCCGGTGGGCATGTAAACAAATGCATAATGCTGCGCTATACTTTGTGGCCTCACCCAGTTGCATAGCGACGCTTGTTGTTTAGGTGTCTTTTAATAAGCAGGTAGTCCTATCATTAGCTAGAACTAGCTGGATCTGATCGATATGGACATAAACGCGAGTGAAGTCTAATCAGAGCTGCGTGTTGACTCATCAGCTGCTGCTGACGAGTCGACACGCAGCTCTGCATGATCACATGCAGCGGTGAGCGGAACAAAACACACACTTCAGGTTAGAATAGGGCAGTGGTTCTCAAACTTCTCAAACTTTGAACAGGTGGGTCTTTTCAAGCCCCACCTGTTCCTCATCGCTCCAATAAAATGGTAGGCCAAGCTTAAAATTGTCAAATGTTTTGTTCTATAACAGGGGTCTCCAACCTTTTTTAGGATGAGGGCTACTTTCAAAAAATAAAACAAGTCGTGAGCTACTTTTACTCCTCTTTTTTGTTTTTTTGCAGTGTATATATTTAGCACATTTTAACATTATTATATGCTACCTTTAACCTTTGTGTGCTGTTTGGGTATGTGGGACCCGTTTTCAGTGTTTACTAAAATAAAATGTATGCAATTTAATTATTTTAACCTGCTTTATTTGGTGGTGGACGTCACATCCACTGGGGGGGTCCGGGGGCATGCACCCCAGGAAGATTTTTTTTAAATGTTGAAGTTAAATGCATCAATCTGGTGCACTTTGAGCTAGGGCTGCTCAATTAATCGTATTTTAATCGCAATTACGATTTTGGCTTGCAACGATTATGAAAACAACATAATTGAAATAAAATGATTTAATTTTTTTAAAATAGATTTTTCAGTTGAATTATACTTAAAGTTCAGGGTAATCAACTGTTAAAAACATACTTTTCAAATTATTTTCTTCAATAAATTGATGTTTTCAAAGTAAATGGTTAATCGTTTTTAATAATCGTGATATCAATTATTGACCCAGATAATCGAGATTATGATTTTTGCCATAACCGAGCAGCCCTACTTTGAGCCCAACATGAATTTATGGACACAGCTCTCAACACTCGGATGAAAGGGAGCTGTATACTTTTCAATAATCCAAACATCTTTAGAATATGATCACAACAAATCATTTAAACTTGTTTATTCTTATCTTATGTTACCTAGTTAGCATTCTTTCTTTTTATTTATGCATATTTGACTAATCCCTCCCCTTTTAAACTTTTTACTGTCCTATAGTACACATTGGAATGATTTATTACTTTATTTTTTACAATTTTATTAAATAGATAAAGGTGTGCTCTCTCTCTCTTGCTCTCTCGCTCCACATTGCTTTTCTTCCCGACTGCAACGCTGTTGTGTGTGTCTGTGAGAGCGTTTCACATGTGTGTATGAGAGATTTTTACCTCTGAATCCTTAGAAACTGAACAGGCACATTCAGTTTGAATGTGAAGGGTTAAATGAAGGAAGCTCGTCTCTGCGAGCTGAAGACAGGAGCTGATTGGACGTCCAGCTATGAATTCACAGAGGGCCAGCTATAGTAACTGAACGAGAGAGTAATGTCAAATGAAACGTTTCTTGTTGTTTTGATATTCCACCAGTATTCAAAGTGCCCCACCCTTTGAGAAACGCTGGAATAGGGTGACCAGACGTCCCCATTTTCTGGGGACAGTCCCCGTTTGTATTGGCCTGTCCCCGGTTGAAACTGTCCCCGGAAATGTCCCTGTTTTTGAATACGTTAAAAACACATAGCAAGGTGAAATAAAACGTTTCATGTCAGGAAACACTGGGTAAACAGACTGCGGTCAAGCCAGCCCCCACTTCGGAAAACACACTCAAGCCAGCCCGCACGTTGTATTGCGGTACGCGAATATGCATTACGGTAGAGGCCTGTAAAAACTGCCTTCAAAATAAAAGCGTTTATTCTGTCAATAACAAACATACCTAAAAAACACACCAAACATATTCATATATCCTGGAGCTTAAATTAAGAGATATGTCCTATATAATGTGATCAATAATAATTTAAAACAAACTACGTATAACTACCACATTATAACTGAGTGAATGTAAAATGTAATGATATAGTTATGAAGACATATCTGACATTTCCACTGGGTGACTCATTTCAATTGATGTTGACACCATCTCACAACACTCTAAAATAACATTACTTTCTGAAGCACAATTTAAAATGTATGCTGTTTAAAATCTCAAATTAGATCTATTGTCCATCTATATTTTGATTATTATTTAATGGAAACCGTCCATAATCATAGAGTCATTCAAAGTCAATCAAAGACTTATTTCACTCCAGGGTGATAGCAGGAGACCCCATCTAGTCACTCAGAGAGAATCAGGACAATCTGATGTACAGTTTCAAAATAAAAGACCTTTGAAGTCTCATATATGAGCTATCTTCCTTCTGTTTGTATCCAACAGTTCAAATTTTCGAATTACATTAAACCAGAATTGTCCCCCTTTTTTCTTTAACAGTGAAGAAAATTGGATATGTTAATGAGATTTTGACCGCAAAACTGAAACTCCCCGGTTTTAATTTTGAAAATCTGGTCACCTTAGGTTAGAATATCACACGTAGCTATTTTAATTACCTCTCAAACTACCTAAACTAGTTATAGATATGTTTAGTTTTACTGTCGGGTCACTCATTACTGGATCCGCGAGCTGCATGATACTGGCATAATAGATTGCCCGATCGGGCAACCAGCAGGTGAGGCTTCATTGCCCGATCGGGCAACCAGCAGGTGAGGCTTCATTGCCCGAGCTAAATACTAGACGGCCCCGGGCCATCGGGCAGTCCTTAAAGTCGAGCCCTGATGCAAGTACATTTTTATCTTTTATATAATGTAGATTTCTGGATTTTCTTTTTGTCATTCTTACTCTCACTGTTCAAATAAACCTACCATTTAAATTATAGACTGTTCATTTCTTTGTAAGTGGGTGAACTTACAAAATCTGCAGGGGATCAAATACTTTTTTCTTCCACTGTACATATTTATATTTAAAAACATTTTTGTATTCTTATTCATTTTAGCCAACTGTTTTGCACATTTCTGAACAATACTACTTATCCTAAAACTTTACAGCTTAGAACAGATATACTGCAACATTTTCTTTTGTGTAATTTTCTTTTGTGTTTCCTTTGTGTGTGTGTGTGTGTGTGTGTGTGTGTGTGTGTGTGTGTGTGTGTGTGTGTGTGTGTGTGTGTGTGTGTGTGTGTGTGTGTGTGTGTGTGTGTGGTGTGTGTGTGTGTGTGTGTGTGTGTGTGTGTGTGTGTGTGTGTGTGTGTGTGTGTCAGTTGTAAGCAGCAGCAGGACCTGCTGTCGTTCCTCGCTGTCGTTCTGGGCTTGGATAATCCAGCTGTCAGCCGACTGAGACTCACCTGGGAGGTATGACACACACACCTGACACACACACCTGACACACACACCTGACACACACACACCTGACACACACACCTGACGCCGCATAAACACACCTGCTGTGTTTATATTATCCACCAACTCCCACAGAAAACAAAGGGTGCAGGTGTTCTGCTGCTGTTATATTTAAGATGGAAATGTTTTTAAATAGGAGGAGACTGCTGACAAGGTTTATTTGATCCATTTGGACTTGTAGTTTAGTCCTGAAACAAGTATCCTTAAATATATCATTACCTTTTTGTTTGCACTTTTATGGTTTCTCCCCATCCTAGTGTTTCTCCCCATCCTAGTGTTAGGAGCAGTGGGCTGCATTATGTAAGGGGAGCGGTGCCTTGCTCAGGGACACCTCGGTAGCACTTGGTCTTGCCGGGACTTGAACTGGTGACTTTCCAGTTGCCAAGCCACTTATACCTGTCAAACATGATTTTTGTGTGTGTTCTCAGGGTCTCCCAGGGAAGTTCAGGAAGCAGTTTCAGCAGTTTGAGAGCATAGCGGTGAGTAGAAAAATAATAATATATATTTATAAATAAAGAGTGGTATTTATAAGGGCTTACCATGTTATTAAACTCTCAGTGAATTTTTCTCCAATTAATATTTGTTCTAGATACTGTGTATGTCTTCTTTCGTGACGTTACGAATTGAATCTCAAAATACTACCTTTTTACCCCTCTCTACCAGCTCTTTACTTTCTGACATTCAATCACCTTAATATGCTTCATTTTATTTAGCTTATGTTTTGAATCCAGAAAATGTAACTATTAGTATCCGCGTGTTTCCCCTGAAGGGTGTGGGTTATTCTACTGCAGTAAAGTACCTGAACACTTGTGATATTACAGGATCCCTCCAGGAACCACAAGTCCTACAGAGATCTGATCACCAGCCTCAGACCCCCTCTGATCCCCTTCACTCCTCTGCTGCTCAAAGGTGAGGCTGCACTAAACACATCTTATGTAGACAGCATTTAGTATCAAACCAATGAAATGCCTCGGAACAGGAACATTGGGTTGCAATCTTCTTATCGTGTCCACAAGGCAGTCAGTTACAGGGCTTGGTTAGATGTGGTTCAGCCACAGCTGGGTTGCTCCAGCAGGGGGCATATCAGGAGATGTTGCTCTCACACAACAACAACAACAACAACTGAGTTTCCTCAGTTCATTATATAATAAATAATAATAATATATATATATTATTTATTTATAATTAGTTTTGTCCTCCGGCTGTGGAGCAGATGTGAAGCGTGTTAGCATGTAAACTCCTCTCCTCGCTAATGAGGTCTTCTGGCTAATCAGCCCAATGTTACCGTTAAACTGCTATACACACACACACACACACACACACACACACTTCAAACACTCCTCTTTATCGTCGCTTCTCCTCTTTGCTCCACTTTTTTTTTCATCTCTTCTTTCACTACGACTCATTCAACAGACACACACACATATATTTCAACACACAGACGCACACAACACACACACATATATTTCAACGCACACCGACACACACACATATATTTCAACACACAGACGCACACCGACACACACACAAGGAGCACATGCACAAACACACCCGTACACAGATACATGAAAAAAGTTGCACATGTCTTTCCTCAGCTTTTACTCGTTCAGTTTGAAAGGACCTTAAATAGGATTACTGTACACACTGTACGCCTCTTACTGTGTGTGCCTTAAGCTCCCTGTCTCCTTGGTTACCAGAAAAAGAGAAAGGATGGAAATTATTCAAATGGTTCAAAGGAGAAAGAAGATGTGTGTTTGAGAGGGATCAAAATGTTGTTGCGTTCATGGCTCTTTAAAAAAGATATATAGTATAAGAAGTGCCCCGGTTCTTGAAAGCAAACCACCACCAGAGGGCGACATCTAATCTTCACTTGCTGACATTACTGATACATATCGGTTTCCTCCCTATTTGATTTTTTAAAATAACATTTTGATGCACATTTCATTCAAATTCAACACTGCCAATGATTGGCTTAAGGTCTTAAAAAAAAAAAAAAGATTTACATCTTAAATATCCAAATGTCACAATCATCATATTTTAAATATTAAATTAATTAAGAATACAGTTCCTTTGTGAAAAACTGAAATACTTTTTCCAAAAGGAAGAATTAAAAATACAAAGATTAGGAATACTAAAATACAATCACAGATTACATCTTGATAAATGTTGTGATAGTTTACTCCATTCGTCATTAATTGAATCAAGGACAGAATCTGAGCAAATACAACCCTAAAGTGATTTAATTACGACAAACAGAAATCAGATGGTGTTTTTAGTTTTCACTTAACCTTGGATTCATAAATGTGTGCTTTTTGTTTCCTGTTTCTCAGACTTGACGTTTCTTCATGAGAGCTGTAAATCCTTTCACGGAGAACTAGTGAACTTTGAGAAGATGGTGAGTTCATTTCAATTTCAATTCATATTGAGAAGAAATTCGTATATGAATGTTGTTGAACCTTTAAAGCAAGTACAGTGGTGTGCTTTTATTTTAAAGCAGTGTTTCTCAAACTTGTTCACACCAAGGACACTTAACCAATAAAAAACACTCACGGACCACCTCACTCCACAAATATCCAAAAACACATCGTTTTTCTAGAACAAATGACAAATCGCCTGAAAGTGGTACAAACAAGTGGCAGCATGTGTGATGAAGGTGTTGCGCTGGGCTATATCATGCAATCGAAACTTAAGCTCCATTGCGGAGATATTCCCGCGAGAGTGCGGAAGACTTACATTTATTTATCTATTTAAAATGTGAAATGTTACCAATATACTCACAGACCACTGGGGGGCGCTCATGGACCACCAGTGGTCCGCAGACCACACTTTGAGAAGCACTGTTTTAAAGTAAGAGCCTTCCTCTGTGTCTGATAGTACATGTATATAAATATGATCCTGTTCTTCGCAGTCAAATGTTCAATGAAGAAACGCCTGTGAGCCTGGGGCTGCAGAGACAACATAAATGAATGCGTGATTGAATAAATCAATATTCCTCTAAATTTGCAGAATAATATTAGAATAAAGGTAGGCTTTATTAAATGATTAAAGGGTAACTTGATCATTTGTAATTTAAATGACTTCATACGAATTAAATGTTTTTACTTATTTTTGCATTTATGTATTTTGTCTTCCATCCTTTTCAAATAAAAGCTTTAACAGTAAATTGTCATGTCATCATTGTCAATAATAGACACTGATGCAGTGAACATATTTATATTTCAGTCCATTTTTTTATTTTGTATTTTGAGTGAGTCTAAGTTTGTAAAGTCAAACCTCAGTTTTGAAATGAAAGGTTCCGCTCCTCTTCCATCTCTCTGTTTCTCTTCTACGGCAGCATAAAGTGGCGGAGATGGTGAGGATCATCAGGCGGTACCGGAGCAGCCAGCTAGGTAACTCACTCGATGTAAAACAGCTGATATTTATTAAACAAAAGAGAATCAAATGATATCAAATTAAATCAAATGAATTATAAAAACTTCTGTGAGCAAAAGTAGATTTTTGTGTTTGTTGATGGATACTATTCTCCCATAATGCAATGTTAAAATAAAATGGAGGACAATTAAAATAGAAGGAATGGTTCCAAAAAGTCTCGCCCAAAAGATGAGTTGGTTTGACTTCAAATACTTTTATTTCAAACGGAAAGTAAACTCCCTAAGCACACGTGTTGGACTTTGTTCATGCTGTAACATAAATAATTCATTAAGTGTTTCTAACTTCTGTGTTTTTGTCTGTATCTGTGCTCTGTGTCTTCCTGCACCACCTGGTAGCCATGGATACAGAGACCTCCCCCTCCCACCTGCAGACAAAAGCGTACGTCCGGCAGCTGCAGGTGATTGACAACCAGAACCTCCTGTTCGACATGTCCTGCAAACTGGAGCCCAAAGACACATAGAGGGGGGAAAAGACGGGAGGGAGATAAGAGGAGGAGGAGGAGAAAGCTGTTCCTGCCCGGAAACAATAAACGGATGTAGACGGAGTCAGAAATAAGGAAAAGACGGAAACTCAAACTGGAACCACACTACATCCTTCTCTTCATCTTCTTCGACCTGGATCGCAAGAAATGTCATACTTCGTTCTTGATCAGCCACATGAAGACAGTTTATCAAACTGGACCAAAAACTGGATACACAAAACATTTTTTTCATTTCATGATCCAGTCAGAGTTCGAATTTGAAGATGCTTGACCCAAATATAAGACAATAAGACAAACTACGCGAGAGTTTTTATCTTTTACAAACGGAAAAGTCAACAGTCTTTTTCAGAACAAGTCTTGGAAAAGTCTCAATGTGCTGCAACTTAAGTCATTTTAGCTGAGGAAGGTTTCTTTTTGTCCTCAGGAGGAACCACATTTCACAGTGTCTCCAGCGCTGTATCCAGTTCTCTGTGTAGATCTTTGGAAATGACCCGCAAGTACCTTAATGGAAGCCATGACAAGATCTGGGGGAATTGTGAGTGCTAATGGAAGCTGCCTCAATGCTCTCTTATCTCTTTTAGCATAGGACCATATTTTAGGAGAGGAAATAAGATAATGTCGTTCCACAGTTCCTTGAAGCAGCAACACATAAAGCAAAGCTCATCACTAACATCCGCTGAGACGTAAATACTTAACCTAGTGTGGGTGCAGAGGGACATCTTCTTTTGCTATGTCCGTTTCCAATCAAGGTTAAGGAAGAGCAGATAGGGTAGGGTTTTTGTACTACTTGTCCGCAGCCTTTGGCAGTTTTTATCGTCTTTTATTCTTTTTATTTTATGTCAATATGGTACTTTTGGAAGGATGCATCTCGGATCTACACTAAGACGGCTGTATTGGGTCGTTTTTGGCACCATCCACCCAACATCAACAAGACGCTGCACTTCAAACAGATGACTTGTTGATCCAACGTGTTGGGAAGCATGTTGGAATTTTTTTTATACAACCATAATCCACACAGGAAAAGAAAAAAACCCTCCATGTTGAAGAACATCATGCAGACGGATCGATTCTTTTGCCCAACAGATGGCGCAATTGTGAAAGTTTGGTTCTTCAGGATATTTTAGGATGCAGGACACCAAGAACCTGTTTCCACCTGGATTTAATGTGTTTTGGGAGATTGGATCAATAGAACCATTGGGTCGTTCGACATGTCTTACGTAGTGTAAAAGCGTTCTGATGAGTCTTCAACAAGGACGAATCAGGGAACAACTTCATCAGAGCTGCGAGACGCTTTCTAAGGCCAGGTGTAAATAGGGCCTTTATCTCTTCAGTTACAAACAGAAACTAAATCATTCTAGTCCCTCTGAACCTTCGTAGAGACCAGTTTGATCGCTGATTGAATCAGTCTACTTCAAACGTCGCAAGTTTACGCGCAAGACTTCTGCGCTCTGAAAAACTGGATTTCAGGTCTGACTATATTTTTCCATCAAATTTACAAACTCTTTAATGTTGAATAAAGGGCACAACGGACCTTGTGCATCTGGCACTGAACTCTCAGCTACGATGGATTGTATCCATGGTCTACATCGGTGTTATTGCTGACCTCTGATCTGTGGTTCCTGTCAGCTGCCATATCCCACACAGAGCTGTCAGGAACTGGGTTTGTTTTTATTTGATTCCTCCGTGATTTCTCAGACTTACTTGGATCCCTTGATAGGAGACGTTTCTCAGAGGACGTTCAGGATGTTTCCTCGCTGGATGAGAGTGTGTAGATGCTGGTTTTCTACCCAACGTGATCTTAAGTGTTATGCTGAAGACGTCAACTCTTTGCTCTTTTCTGCTTTTCGTTCCAGGTCTTTGATGACACACATGAAATGTCACTTTACAGTGTTTGATGATACAACCAATCAGTTGGAGCATTCACGTCACACTCGCTATAAAGGACCATACGCTGTTTGTTTGTTTCTACATGTTTGAACCATTTGACAAAAAATCACGTACACACTGCCAAAGCAATACTCAGTGATTATTTTTCCAATATGGTGTCATTCCTTTGAGACGGCAGCAGCTATTATTTTAACCAAATTGTCATGCAGGGCTGGTTTATCAGTTTATATCGCTAGCATCAAACATATCAGTCGATAATTCAAATTAAAAAGATGTCAAAATATGAGATTCTAGAGAAAGATATACAGACTTTTTCCAATAGAGAGGTTAAATGACCATCTGTTTTTTTCAGAATAAGACCACTACAAATGTGTTCTTAAGCTATTAAGAGGATAAACATTTAGCGTGCGTATCTAGAAAACATACACATTCGCAGAACAACAAAGTAAAAAAAACGAATTAGGTTTTGTCTTGGTAGACGCAGCGAAATTAAGTGAAATCGATAGGCAACGTTCACCACAAGATACAATTAATCAACAAATGAAAGGACTTTATTTTAATTAATAATAACTAAACCTATTGAATGACACTTTCTCGGTAAAGTAGCTAGAACATGCTAAACTAGAATACCACCCTTGATAGATCTGCGCCAACGGTGCATTCAGTTGTCCTAAAGGTGGTCCTATTCCGCAAGTTTGGAAGTCTTTTTCCCGCCTTTGGTGTGTTCATTACCTTATAACAAACAACACGGACCCTTTAAAGGAGACGTGTTGTTTATTGCTCAGAGCGGCTAAACCATACTTCGAAATCAGTCTTCAAGTAGTTCTTTAGTCAATTCATTTCCCAAATGATTTGGACACAACTTGGTTAAGTGTATTGTATGCAGTATATCCATCTGGTATTTTGGATAAGACAAAGTGAAAACATGACCTCCTTTGGGAAAAGAAACAGCTATGGTCCTTTAATAAAGTGACTGAAAATGCTAACGGGCGGATTGAACTGATAACCACAAGGCAGCCAATCAGCTGTGTTTACGGGACAGAATTACTCCAGGGAGATGAATACAAACTTACGAAAGAGTTGACAGAAGAAACTGTTTTATTCTTCCTTTTTTTCTCAGCGCTTGGGATCTAACTGCTGTCACATTTTAATGACCAATCGGCTGTAAGGAAGGACTCGATCAAAGCTGCCCTGCCATTGGTTCGTTCTGTTGGCAATAACAGGAAGTGGAGCTTGTTGGTCAACCTATCGCAGCAACAAAGCACTTTGCCAAACCTCAGGGCTCAGAGACACAGAGAGGTTTTGTTTACTCTTTATGCTAGATTTTCATTAGAGTTCAGTTGAGTCCAGTTGTGTTACGATCGATTGGTTCCGTGTTTTTACAGCTGATCACACTTCAGTCATATTTACTATAATAATAGAAATCTACAGAGTTGTTGTTTTTCTGCTGCGATCACCACCAGAGGCCTGTACGACGAAGCCGGTTCAACATAACCTGGATATGTTTGAGTTACCCGGTTTACCTGAATCCAAAACAAACGCGCTCTCGCTAAGCGGTCCTACGACGCTGGTTATCAACTCGTTAACTCAAGCAGCTTTTCCCTATCTAGTTATGTGCGCGTTCGCATAAAAGGGGCGGGGTTAGCAACATTTAACCAATCACAAACATGGAGAAGCGTACTGACAGCGCAGCGTCATACTTCCTGAATGAAAAGTAAACTATAATATTAGACAAATATGAAGACTTTAAACATCCATGACTTAAACACTTGATCCAGGATAAAAGCCACAGAGCTGCACCTGCAAGGTGAATACAGCTGGTACCAGAACAAGTGTTTGAATGCGTACATTAACAGGTTTATGATATCACTGCCCGTCCAAGACACGATCTGACTTTAATTACATTGCACTCGAGTAGTGCTTCGTCAACTTAATGTGTTGCTTAAAATAATACTTCTGCATACAGTATGTGACACTGAGTGTTGCACGGCCAGATACGGCTCAGCTGACTCAGATAAGGAAATATATGATAATGGGACACATCGACGTCTGCACTCACAGTGCCGCGGACTGTAGGCTACGTAATGTTACTTTGATCCGGTTACTTATGTTGTGGCAGATATTTAATTAAGCTTTCTTAACGCTAATGTTATAATAGTCAGATTGCTCTGAAGATGGAGGTGATATTCTATTAATGTTCACGTTCACACAGTCGGTGATTTTTGCCGGCCGTCTTTCCTGCAACGGCAGTTTTTCTGTATTTCCTTTCTCCTGTAATATGACTTGATCGCTTTAAACTCCGCACACTGAGCTCTGATTGGTCAGCAGGCGGTGCTTTCACTGAGTTGATCTCTTATCCTGCAACCTAACCTGCTCCGGACCAGGCTAGCCGTTCAGCATAAGTTACCATGGAGATCTAGCCTGTTAAAAAGAGAACCAGCTTCGTAGGACCGGAAACCCCGAGTTTTCCCTGAAGTTCGCCGCTAAGCGAACTTCCTGCTTCGTAGTGCAGGCCTCTGGTCCGAGTCCAGCCTGAACACTGACACATTGTTTTGGTTAAGATTTTTTTTATTATTTGCAAAGCACTGAAGAGTTTCCCTCTAAGATGTTGTACATATTATATATTAAGAAACAAATATTAATATATCATGTTGCTAATAATCAGCTGCTCAAAAACATACTTTTTTAATGATAATATAATAATATTTCAGAAAACAGTTCTTGCGATGATGTACATTTATAGAATTTTGCGATGTTATGATTACAGTCATAATGTAATGTTATCATACGCCTAATATTATTGCATAATCTGCACATTCATGCGTAATATTTCATGAAAACGTTGAATTTCATTGCGAAATAATCTTTTATAGGATTAAAAAAGTAATTTGTCATGATGAAGTCATTTTTTATAAAGAATTCCTAATGAGATAATTTTTTTTAAGTTATTGAAACATTTCTGGTACATCAGATTCTCTAACTATATAGCCTAGATAGAACAAGCAATACCACACAAATAATATCATGCACAGTAAACTAGAATTATAAAATAAAAATAATAACAAATCAGACTTAATAAATACAGAAATAATGTGTTAAGTTTAATTCATACATTTGAAGTCTGTCATTCTAAAAATAAACTAAAAGTTGTATTATTTTGAGATAAAATTTGAATATGAAGAAATTATTATAATATTATACTCTTTCTTCCAACATGAACTGACCCTTTATCACAACAAATATGTAGGCCATCTTCCTTTCAATTAGAATTTTATTTAGGAATTTCAAGTTGGATAAGTTAAGCTATATTCATTAAGACGTCCAGTCAGTATTTAGCTTTATGGTTCAGTGCGTCCGAACGGTGCACGTGTTTGTATACATTTTGTGAAAATGTGTAAATGGTTTTAAAAGTGTTCTCTGTGCTCCGCTCTGGTGGCAGTGAGGCTTTGTGTCATTCTCCATCTGAACCATAACATCCTGTTTGTGAAAGCTCAGCGAGGCCGACCCCTTCACGAGACAAGTCCGCCTCGTGTCCACGTCAGAACAAGACCAACAGTTCAGCTTTCAGACCCAACAGCATCATGAAAGTCGCATTTATTTTAAAGTAGTATTTTTTGTTGTTTGGGGAAATGTATGGACAGAATGAGACCATTTTGAAAAACAAGATGATTTCTATAAAGAGTAACACTAAGATGAAAATCATTGATTTATTCAGTTCTTTCCTCGCTATTTTACAGCATTTCAATTTTCTTTAATGATGTGTGAACTGAGGCGGCTTGATTCTGAACGGGAACAATCTGTGAATGTCTCTAGTTTGACCAGATCTTCTAGCTAATATGGAGTTTTAACTCAAATCAGAATCCTAAAAACGATTCCAGAATTTGCAAGAATCAAGTTTAAACTCCCCAGTACACAAATTGGTTGGAACGGCAAACATTTTTGAAAACAAAAACTTTCTAGAACATGTCTTCAATTATTCGGGAACAATAGTTAAAAATTGGAGAAGACAAGTTGGACTTTAGAGAACGGGAGTTCAATCTTTTGATAAAACTAATAATATTTCAAAGATGCAAATTTAAACTTTTAATAAGATAAGAGTTTGAACTTTGCCAAACCTAAAACAAACTTTCAAGAATATGCATTCTAACTTTTGAGTACAAGAGTTTGACTTAAAGGTGGGGTAGGTCATTCACTTCAGAAACACTTGTTATATTCCATGGAATGCTCTTAACATCCCGATAGCAATGAATACAATAAATGCTTTGACAATAAATACATTTCATCTGTGGTAACCGTGGCGCTGTAAAAAGCACGACCAATCATCTGAGCCGGCTAAAGTAACTGGATGGCCTACCTGCCTGTCAGCCTTCCATCTGGGCACAAACTTATCTCGTGCCCTCATTGGTCATGTGCGCGTTCGTGTGTGTTGGAGGAGGGGCTCTCTGAGGAAGTCTGAAGGAAGGGGCAGATTTTTTTCGGCTGTGTATTTTCAAATTCTAGCGCACTCGATCTGGTTTCTCCATTCTTACCTACCCTACCTTTAAGTATTCTTAAGTTAAAACTTTCAAGAACACTCGTTCAAACTTTCATAAAGACGAGTATACACCTTGGAAACCAACATTTTGAGAACCAGATTTTGTGTACACAATTTTGAACTTTCAATGACACCCGTTTCAACTTTCTAGAAGATGTGTTCAAACCAAGGAGAGGACGAGTTCAAACTTTCGAGAGCAAGAGTTTGAACATCTAAGCGTGATTTATTTGTAGAACATGAAAACGTTGTTGTTTAAAATCTCTTACTGAGTCTGAGATAGAATACGTTTTCAGGACTATATATTTGCTGTTGAAGATTTTGTTGAGAAGTTTGTGTTGGTTTGGTCGGCTAAAACGTGTGAAACCCAGTGAAGGTGACCTCAGCACTAGTCTGCCGGTGGCTCTCTCAGGACTACTTCCTGGGTGATGGGCGCTTTACTATTAGATCCTGCCGTAGTTTAAGGCAGAAACAAAAGTCTTGAATCCCAACTGTCTCTAATCCTAACCTATCGTTAACGTTTCAAATCACCTAAACCGACCAAACCTTCCAGATTTCGGACCTTTCGCAGCTTCTGCCTGTAATTCTGCTGAGATCCATCGTTTTTGGAGGCGGACGGTCTCTTGGGTCGAGGCTGTCTGCTGTGCCCGCATTAAAACACTGAATAATTAAACAAGTGTACATACTGCAGCCCTGTAAATAGGCAAATACTAACGGAGACTCTATTTTATGTATCAGCTGAAAGAGAGTGATGCTTACTCGATGAGAAATATTTGATTTGATGTTTTTTATTTGTAAAAGAGAAAGTGTATAGTGACGACAGAAAGGGAAAGAAATGATGATGAATATATGACTTTATGAATTGTACAGTTTAATCTCTTCAGTTGGATTGTTCTGTTGTTTTCTATCTAAAGCTTGGGGTTGTTTCTGTGTTTTTATTTGTACAGAAGTCGTTGTTTACATCGATTACAAGTCTTTCTTTAAGATTTCTGTGAACGTCAGAGCCAAGGTCTGTGAGGAGGCGGGGCTTGCAGGGTTGGTGTCATATTACCGAATATTATGGAAATCTACAAAAAGGAACATTTGGAATAAGGTCATTCTATACATTAAATAAAAGGGCGAGTTATGAGGACATATTACATTCTGAGATTTATATACGCTATTTTATAGTGTTCTTTTATTTTTGACTAACAGTTTATAGTATTTCAAGTCACACAAAGTTATTTGTAAACTATATTAAAGTTTTTTTTATTTGTAAACCTTTTTTATTTGTAAACTATATTAAAGCCATATTTGACAATAAATTGCTAATTTTATGAGGAAACAAAGCAAGTTCAAGATTTCCTTAGAGTTTCATTCATTTGATATGAAATTGTTTTTCATAATAGGATTGTCCTTCCGACATTACTTTATCATCCTCATTTCTTATTTCTTTCCTCTTAATTATTAAGGTTTTCCAAACACTGATTTATTTGTTCGCATCATAGCGGTGCACTTTATTGTGTCATTTATTTTATTGTGTCGTTTCTGCAAAACCAATAAATTTTTCAAAGCCTTGTAAAGAAATCATGAAAAATAAAGATCAATGAAGGTGTTTTTGCAGTTTCAATAAAAGTGAGATTTTTAATTTGAAATAAGACGAATCCTTTAGCATTTCTGGTGGAAATGGTCTCAGCAAACGTTATCCTAAGACATTGGGCAAATGAACGGCTGGATGTATTTCTTTTTTGGCGAAATTAATATTTGTATCTATATATAACATTGCATCTTACGAAGTGTTTCTACAGTTTAATTTTCTAATTTGAAGTCTAATTATTGAAATAGATTTTGGTCTCGTCTCCTCCAGACTGACGCTCCATCTACTGGCACTGAAATAATAAAACCTCTGGACAACAATACATCTGCGTTAGAGTTTTATTTACCAAAATGTACCTTTCATTCTTTCCTGATGATGGCGCTTTGATCTGATTGACTTCACATTTGGTAGGTTTATTACTGAGCAGGGCCAAACACTGCAGTTCTTCTAATGGCCACTTGAGGCATTAAAAGGGAGTCTCTCTGCATAGACCCTATGTAAACTATATAGCAGAAATAAACATGTTTACTGCCTGAAACCAAAGGTGGTTTTAGATTCTAATTTGTGTTTATTAATATAACTCCCCTGGTTTAAATATATTAAGGCTTAAAGTTACTAGTTCATTATTAAAGGCGTGGACATTGGCCAATAACAAAAAGGAAAGGGAAAAAAAGGATTTCAGTTTCTAAGTCTCTTATGAGTGTCAGTCAAATTAAATATGTAACATAATATTAGTATATAATGAAATGCAGTGTCCGTGCCCATAAGAAGTACTATTACATATGTGCATCCTACCAAGCACATCTTATATGGCAATACATGGAGCACAGGAAACTGAATACAAGCATCTAACACATGCACATTTTGCACTGGCAGCATCTAACACATGCACATTTTGCACTGGCAGCATCTAACACATGCACATTTTGCACTGGCACTGCAACAGTTCCTGCAACGCAGCACACACACCGCACGTACAAGTGGCCTTCTGAGTGCACACGGTTCTACCCTCAGGTTCATGTGTCCCTAACGTCTTGCCATGTAAGATGGCAGTCGAGTGGCTGCGTATGAGGGGAGGTGTGTTTTGAATTCAGCTAATAGGGTCCCTGCTCCCTCCCAGGACTGTATCAAGGACCAGCGTGCCCCCTGGGAGGATAGCTTTCCATCCCTGATTAGGAGAAGGTTTATATTTAGGGTCAAATGTGGGGGAAGGTTGGAGCTCCAGATTAAAGGTATATAGCAGAGGGGGGGGGGGGGGGGTTTGCATGTCGGCAGCAGTCTTTGATATTCTTACTCTCACTGTTCAAATAAAGCTACCATTACAATTATAGACTGTTCATTTCTTTGTAAGTGGGTAAACGTACAAAATCTGCAGCGGATCAAATACTTATTTCTTCCACTGTACATATTTATATTTAAAAACATTTTTTTATTCATATTCATTTTAGCCAACTGTTTTGCACATTTCTGAACAATACTACTTATCCTAAAACTTTACAGCTTAGAACAGATATACTGCAACGTGTGTGTGTGTGTGTGTGTGTGTGTGTGTGTGTGTGTGTGTGTGTGTGTGTGTGTGTGTGTGTGTGTGTGTGTGTGTGTGTGTGTGTGTGTGTGTGTGTGTGTGTGTGTGTGTGTGTGTGTGTGTGTGTGTGTGTGTGTGTGTGTGTGTGTGTGTTTGTAATGTCTCCACAAGTCATTCACCTGCTGCCTCACTCTCTCACTCAGATATCCGGTGTTCGTCTCCTGCTGCGTCAGACTGTTCGTGTGCTGCTGCAACACAACAGCCTTACTGCTGCAAAGTGTCAGAATCACCAAGCAGTTTCTTGAGATGATATTTAGATAAGTCTAAATATGAGCCTCATGGCTCACTTTTCATAATTCGCCTAACTAGCAAAAATCTTATATCTTGGATCACTTCAGCAGCTGTTGTGTAGTATTTTCAATAGACTCAACAGAGAGGATTATGGGTACAATACTTTTTATGCTGACACTTTAAGTTAGAGCAACATACACTTCACTATGGGAGCACTTTGGGGTTAAGTATTTTGACGAAGGACACTTTGACGTGTTAGAGGGGGGGGGGGGGGTTAAAGCCCGATGGTGTACATTTCGAGTTTACTTGACCTACATCACATAAAAGGGACCATAATTGTTAATGCCTGTGAAATTTAGTAAACTTTCTTTTTCAAAAATGTCATATATTTTCATAAATGTCCTCACCTTCTAAAAATGTCCTTATATTTAACAAATGTCCTCACTTTTAACACATTTCTTAGCTTTCATCGAATGTCCACTTTCTCAAAAATGTCCTCATTTTCCAAATTGGTCATTATTTTTTACAAAGAAAATGTTTTCCCGTGTTCTAAAAAGTCCTGACCTTATCCAAACGTCTTCACTTTACAAAACATTTCTCACTTTCTGAATAGATCTTAGCTTTTACAAATGTTGGCTTCCCTTTTAAAAGATCTTTATCCTTTTGACAACATTTTTCAAATGTCTGCACCTTTTAAAAACAATATATATATATATATATATATATATATATATATTGTGCATGACTTCTCAAGACAATCCATTGTCTTGTGTTTCACTAGACAGCTAAAAATGCAATGTGTACACAACACACACACACACACACACACACACACACACACAGACACACACAGTTGGGTGTTGAAAAGATCTGTTGACCAGAGACACAGATTCAGTCACTCAAACTTGACACACATACTGTAACCCACCCAGCTGACACACACACATTTTTGACGCCACCCCCCGTCCCCCGTCCCCCCGTCTCCACTTTAAATAGAGCTCCTCTTGGTGTCTTCGGCCTCGGTGATCACATCTCTGCTGCTCCTCTTCACAAGCCCTCCTCAACCCAAAGCCAAGGTAGATATCAACACACTCACTCACACACACACACACACACACACACACACACACACACACACACACACACACACACACACACACACACACACACACACACACACACACACACACACACACACACACACTAAAGGGACACCATTTTTAGTTTTCTCTGGACTCAAATTAAGGTCAACAAGATATCTCTTCATTGACATGAGGGTAAGATATTATTTTATAATCTGGGATGTTTATCAGACTTTGCAACTTGTATAACATTCTGCACGAGAAAATACAAATGTTGATTTGCGCAAAGAAATGTGCAGTCCACATGTTTTTTTAAAATGTACAAAGACTTTGAAAGAAATAACTGTTTGGACGAGTGCACGTTTGCAGCAGAACATTTCCTGCATTGGAATTGACACACATATTGAGAATAGACAATGTTTCCTCCACACACTTGAAATCATCATGAATGATTTGACCAGTTTATAATAAAAGTAATTATTTTTGAGATCAGAAAGTTCATTAAATGAACATTAACATAATGTCATCTCACTGAAAGATTTGATTGAATATTGCCTCCACATTTTTAACTATTTTCAACTTTGAACTAAAGAAAACACAACTTTTTACAATATTTTAGATATATCTATAAATGTTTATATATTGCAGTACATTGTGTATTTTATTCTAACTTCTCAATGTTTATATATATATATATATATATATGTGTATTTGTGGAGATACAGCTGTCAGACATCTTGCTGCGAAGAGGGCAAAAAAGGACACCGTGACTTTGATAAATGAGCAGAACATGACCTCGATATTTGACCCTGAACCCGAAGTATACTCCTAGAAACCTCACCCTGAAGTGTAGAGGACTTTTTCTCTTCTGCCATCTCAGCCTGAATTCCTCCCACAGCCACCTGCTGATCTGAGCTGAACATGAGCAGACACCAGCTGGCAGTCTGTTCAAATGAGAAAGCAGTGGCTTTGTCCCGTGCCACGAGCCGGGTCCTGTTTCCAGGCAGAGACCAGAAGACTTAAGGGGACGTTTTTGATTTCACATATAGCAGAAGTGTCTCTAATGAGGGGTTATTTAATATCGTCTTAATGAAGGAAACATACGATGGAGACATGATACTGAGCAACAGGGAGAAACACCGCAGATTAACCCTTTAATATACATTTAACACAGAAGAGAAAATATTGAAATGTTCTAATAAAAAAACATTTATTTTTGTTTTTAAAAGATTGCAATAAAGAAAGAACCAATCAGACAAAAGGAGAATAAACACTCTCAAATCAGTAGGCAACAATACCAAAATAAATACTCAAAGAACATTTCAAGGAAAAAAAGAAAGATACCAGTAATAATCGGACTTTATTAATTACAAATAATTACATTTCCCTTTCCATCCCTTAAAATAATAAATCCTCCTCGCACTTTATAACAAAATTAAATGACTAAAATACTTACAATTAACGAGTAATAAGAAGTTACTATCAAGAATCAAGTTGGTTAAATAACATATCATCTTTTATCAGCTTCTACGTTTGCCTCTTACGACATACTAACGGACATTTTCAAGAATCCAACACACACCATTTATTCCCTGAATTTAGTGCATAACTTTATTCTTATGTATGATTTGTTCTTCTTCGCTGGTTTTGTGCAGCCTACTCTCAGTCGACATGGAGCAGACATTCATCGCCGTGAAGCCCGATGGTGTGCAGAGGGGTCTCTGCGGAGAGATCATCAAGCGCTTCGAGACCAGAGGCTACAAGCTGGTGGCTGCCAAGTTCGTGCAGGTAAACTGGACCTCTGTTTTAATGGAGGACATCAAGAACAAAGTTGGACAAATATCCAACATTTTGACAAAAAATAAATCACTGATACCAAAACAAAATGAAAGTTAGTTTACTATCAATAAATAGATTTAAAAGCAACATTATCAGCGATAGTAATACAACAACCAGGAAATGAAACAAAATAACCAAAAACAATATACTATCTTACAACTTAATACAATGTTGTTGGTTATATTGTTTTAAACAACAACAAGAAAGATTAACATTTTATAACTTAAATACAATAAAATATCAGTGATTAATAATAAAAACATTAAATTGAATACCATTTTAAAACTTAAATACAATGAAGCAAGTAAATAAATTAAAGAACATACTTAATCAAAAGTGGTTAAACATTTTGGTAACATTTACTATGTTATATTTTCCACATGTGTTGTGAGGTTGTAGTGTTATTTGATCAATAAAAGTGTTTGTGGTTGTTTTTTAGGACGGACAGATGTTTCATTTAGGGACATAAGGAATCAAAGAATCGCATATGAAATATAAAATACTGATTCTCTGGGAAAAGTTGCCAACCAAAATTGTTGAGCGGGTTTGACCTTAAAGTACAAATGGGTATCAAACTTCACTCTCCATGGACTTAAAAAGGTCTTACATGAAATGTGTTAAATCACTGAAGCAGGGGAAGTTGTGCCAGAAATTCCTGTTCTGCTTCGTATTGTAGTTTACATTCTGATGGAGTTAATTTTAAACCACACACACCCCATTCTGATAAGTGACAAAGAGATAGTGTCCTTGCTCTGAATGTCCAATGAGTGGTCCTCACTAAGATAGAAGAACAGGAACACACACACATACAGTATAAGAGTTGACAGCTGTTGAGTTGATGAATGTTGCAGCTCCTCTCACATACAAGGACTCACACATATCACTATCACACACTTGCTGTAGTTATTCACAGCTGCCGTGTGTGTGTGTGTGTGTATGTGTGTGTGTCCACCACAGTCTATTTGTAATCTACATTTATGAAGACAAACTCAAACTGATGTACAGAGTTTATATAAATTGGGTTTTTAACAAATACGTTTTTTTTAAATAGAAATGAAAGAGTTTATAAAATAATTAACAACAGATATTAATACCTTTAATAAAATATACATGATGCAGAGATAACATTGATTTTCGGGCAGATTGTTGTATTAGATCATGACTTTTGATCAGATAAATAAAACATGACAACAAACAACTAAATAAATATAAATGTTTTGTAGGCGGTTAACCACATTGAACAATGGAATGTTTTATCGAGTTATAAGGACAATATTTAACATCATTTATCAGAAAAGTCTACCTCATAATGGTATTCAGGCAAATGCACTTTATTACTTTGCAGCTTTGAGTATTTGCATTACTATTTCAATATGTTTTTGTTTTGTTTTTAGTCCTCTGAGGACCACATGAAGAGCCACTACGCTGACCTGAAGGACATGCCTTTCTATGGCGGTCTCTGCAAGTACATGTCCTCTGGACCCGTCTTCGCCATGGTAAGTCACACACACACACACACACACACACACACACACACACACACACACACACACACACACACACACACACACACACACACACACACACACACACACACACACACACAGTCATCCCGCACATCCCCGGCACTCAGGCCGTGAGTCTCCGTGTCTCTGTAGTGTTTATCTCTCCCTCCTCACACCTTCTTTGTTTTTAATTGTCTCCTTTTATGGAGCAGACTGTGAGCAGGTGTGATCAGAGACATTTGAGGTCATAAGGTCAACTTGAAGTATTAAATACATTTGAAAACTCAATGAAATGCCTTGATCAGGAATCAGTAGTTTTTTTAACAAATTGTTTAATCTATATTTCACATTATATATTTATGTAATTTTGAATACTTTTTTTTAAACTTTGAACACGCTCTATATAATTCAGATTTTAATCAAATGAAAAAAATGATGCTTATTTAATACCTTTGATTGTATCCTAAGCTATTTTACTTGTGTTTTAAACCTTGTTATTCTATATCGGCTTGTCATTTGATATTGCGTTTATTTTGTACACAGGTGTTAACTTTTTAGAAATTGCCATATTGTTCAAATAGGTTGTATAAATGAACTTGTAAAGCATTCACCTTTAATCTACATATTACTTTGCTTCTCATTTGAAATGCGGACCCCGCTGACATGTTGTTGTGCTGCAGGTGTGGGAGGGTCAGAGCATTGTGAAGCTGGCCAGGATGATGCTGGGTGAGACCAACCCCGCCGACTCCAAGCCCGGAAGCATCCGTGGAGACCTGTGCGTCAACATCGGCAGGTGGGTTTACACACACACACACACACACACACACACACACACACACACACACACACACACACACACACACACACCACACACACACACACACACACACACGCACGCACGCACACACGCACACACACACACACACACACATACAGAAAACACAATAGTAATGCCATACACAAAAAACAATACAACATAAAGTATTTTCTACCACGTTGTGTTGTGACTTTTTGTCAAGACACACTTTACTTATATTTTAAAGACATCTTTAGTCCTAGAACAATACTTTAAAAAGTCATAGTGTAGTAAACACTTTGTCACACACTATATTATATATATCTTTTTTTTACTTTTTGAATCATGCTACACACATTCTTTTTTTTTTGTATTGGTTATTTATAAAATACTATACCATGACATAGTATGACTTTTTAGTGCTTTTTAAATACATGCTATAATATAACTTATAACACACAATCATCACTGACTCTGTCTATGATCCCACTGACCTTCCTGCTCTGTTTCTCAGGAACATCATCCACGGCAGCGACACCCTGGAGAACGCCAAGCGTGAGATCGGTCTGTGGTTCAAGCCCGAGGAGATGGTGACCTACACCTCCTGCGCCAAAGCCTTCCTGTATGAGTAAAGTTTCCAATCATCCACCAGTAAACTCCACCCCACTGGACCCCACTGACCCCGCCCCCTTCACGTCCCTCCTCCCTGCAGACGATCCCCTGACTTGGTCTTCAGTCATCAATCCAAAACATGTCCCACTTATCAATAAAGTCTCATGTTAACAACTATAACTGATTCCGTATCAGAAATCATTTGGGTCTTACCCCCTGAGTAGCAGCTGTGTGAGGCCGTACCTCGACACACCTTCTACTATGAATGTTCTAAACAGTTGGAGTTTTATGAAAGTTTTTATCTGAGTTATTGTATAGTATGTTGTAGTTAAAGGAGCCATGTAAAAGTCATACTATAGCATGTCAAAATGATTTGGAAAAAGTCGTTGTATAGAATATCAAAAAAACGTCACAGATTAGTATGTTGAAAAATCAGACCTTTATGGTAAAAGAAATCAATTCATGATAAAGTATCTAAAATAACACTATAGTATGCTGAAAAAAATCCTCATAGTATGGTAGAGTGTTTCTCAAAGTGGGGGGCGCGCACCCCCTGGGGGGCACAGAGGCATGACAGGGGGGGCACAAGTCTGCAACTTTTTCTGTCAGGCCCCCCCTTTGGAGAAAAAAAAACAACACAAATAGTCACGTAATGGGCCAAGTTAACATTTATTAAAATACATCAATATGAACGTGAGCATTCCTTTCAAAAAAATTAAAAAATCACTTTGCTAGAACAGTGATAATAAAACAATGTGTGGTCAAAAAAATAAATACAATTGTGCAATCCCTTTACTAGAACAATAAGTTATAATACTTTGCCACTTTGCAATCTGTGCAAAAAAATGAATCCACTTCAAGACACTAGTACTTGCATACCATGCTGCGAATGGATCTGGCCCTTCATTCATTCTTTGATCTTCTTCCTCCTGATTGTACATTCTTTAGCTCCCCCCGTGCCACCGGCCATGGCGGGGGCATAGCTTCGGTGTTTAGAGCTAGCCTCCAGTGCCGATTGCTACACCATGTCACTAGCTATGCTAGCTTTGAGTTGCAGCTCTTTGAACTGAACCCGGCCTCGCCTATACTCTGCGCAGTTGTGTATCGTCCGCCAAAGCGCAATAAGGATTTCATAAATGACTTTTCTGACTTTCTGTCCGGGATCATGGTGAATTATGATCGTGTTTTGATCTCCGGAGACTTCAATGTCCATGTGTGTTGTGAGTCCAAACCTCTGGTTAGGGACTTTTTAAATCTCCTTGATTCTTTTGGTCTCGTTCAGTCCGTGGCTGGCCCAACACACGAAAAAGGACACACTTTGGACTTAGTATTATCGTTTGGACTGTTTGTATCTGTGGATGAAATATGTGCAGCAACGCGTATCTCAGACCATTTACCGGTTCTGTTTACAACCTCCATCCCTTCCGCAGGAGTCGAGTCACGTGCCCCTGCGCGTCGTCTGCGTTCGATTAACCCCTTGACTGCCTCACAGTTCTCTGACACATGATGCTGCTAGTGACGTGATTGACGTGATTCAAGATGGCGCCTGTGTCGGCCCGCCGCTCGCTCAGCTGTCTACCTATAGCTTTCCTGCTTTTGTTTTATGTTTGTCAGAATGTCTCTGCTCTGCTCGTCTATGATCGCCAAGCTCTCCTCCACCTCAGACCCTCACTGGAGTTGATACTGCTGCCCAAAACCACATCTGGCAACCAAAAATCGTCCCCCCCCCCTCTTCTGTTGGATATACCCACCTACCTGCGCAGGTTGCCCTCCATCCTGCCTCGCCGAAAGCGCTTCAGACGACGGGGAAAGCGTGGTGGTGCACTGGTCCACCTAAAAGCTTACCTGACGGCTTCTTCCGGGACCTATCCACGCCTCGGATGTCATGGCCCTCCCGCTGCACGTCATGTGAGGGATCGGTGGATTCGCCCTGTCTTTCCGGAGCTACGGACTCTGCTGGATCCGCTGGCAGCTACTCCTGCCCGCCTGACTGCTCCCGGCCCGCGCGGCGTTCACCACGGACATCTTCGTCAGCTGAGACGATCTACACCGTCGGCAAGCCCGGAGCAAAAACTACGTCTGGCTTTGCTAAATGCTAGGTCGATAGCTAACAAAACGTTCCTGCTGAACGACTTCTTCACCTCCCGTGAACTGGATTTCATGTTCCTGACGGAGACCTGGGCACACGCTGGCGAGTACACATCATTCTTTGATCTTCTTCCTCCTGACTGTACATTCTTCAGCTCCCCCCGTGCCACCGGCCATGGCGGGGGCATAGCTTCGGTGTTTAGAGCTAGCCTCCAGTGCCGATTGCTACACCATGTCACTAGCTATGCTAGCTTTGAGTTGCAGCTTTTTGAACTGAATCCGGCCTCGCCTATACTCTGCGCAGTCGTGTATCATCCGCCAAAGCGCAATAAGGATTTCATAAATGACTTTTCTGACTTTCTGTCCGGGATCATGGTGAATTATGATCGTGTTTTGATCTCCGGAGACTTCAATGTCCATGTGTGTTGTGAGTCCAAACCTCTGGTTAGGGACTTTTTAAATCTCCTTGATTCTTTTGGTCTTGTTCTGTCCGTGGCTGGCCCAACACACGAAAAAGGACACACTTTGGACTTGGTATTGTCGTTTGGACTGTCTGTATCTGTGGATGAAATATGTGCAGCAACGCGTATCTCAGACCATTTACCGGTTCTGTTTACAACCTCCATCCCTTCCGCAGGAGTCGAATCACGTGCCCCTGCGCGTCGTCTGCGTTCGATTAACCCCTTGACTGCCTCACAGTTCTCTGATGTTTTTAATGCTTCTCCTATCTGTAAATTAGATGTGGACTGTGCTTTTAATGCTGATGAGCTTCTCTCTATGTTTGACTTGACATGCACACCAATACTGGATTCTGTTGCTCCTTTTACGCTTAGACGCAACAAAGTTCTATCAGAACCGTGGCTCAATGACTGTACTCGTGCTCTCAGACGCGCTTGCAGGCGTGCTGAGAGAAAGTGGAAAAAGGATAAACTCCATGTCTCCCTGGAAATCCTTCGTGCTTCCCTCTCTGACTACCAGACGGCAGTCAAAGCAGCCAAAACAGAGCACATTTCTCTGTTCATCTCTAAAAACAGCCACAAACCTCAGGTTCTTTTTAATGTCCTCAACTCCATCATTAATCCCCGTGATGTTTCTTCTGTTGTGCCATCGCCTGCTCTCTGCGATAAGTTTCTTAAATTTTTTATTGGAAAAATATCTGCTCTTAGGCTAGCTCACACTAGTGCTACCCCCGATCCTGCTCCCTCTCTGTGCCCTGCTGTCCTCGACCACTTTGAGCTTATTTCCCTCTCTTCTCTCTCGGACATAGTGGAGCACCTGCGACCGACAAGCTGCTCCTCGGACAGCATTCCCTCACGCCTTCTCAAAGAGGTTTTTCATTCAGTTGGAGCAAGTATTTTATTACTTTTAAACACCTCTCTTACCTCAGGATGTGTCCCAGCTGCCTTTAAACATGCCGTGGTTACCCCACTACTTAAAAAGAAAAGTCTCGACCCCTCCACTCTCGCAAATTTTAGGCCCATCTCCCAGCTACCGTTTTTATCAAAAGCCCTGGAGCGCGTAGTCTACGCCCAGCTGCAGTCTTTTTTAATCCTTCATGGCATCCATGAAAAGTTTCAGTCTGGCTTCAAACCCATGCACAGCACTGAAACAGCCCTTTTAAGAGTTTTTAACGATCTGCTCCTAGCCGCCGACTCAGGTAGCCCAGCTGTCTTGGTGCTGTTGGACCTGACAGCTGCCTTCGACACCGTGGACCATGGCATCCTGCTGTCACGGCTTGAACAGTCCGCTGGCATCACAGGCTCTGCCCTCGCATGGTTCAGGTCCTACCTGACAGACCGTAGCTTTTCAGTGCAGCTAGGTGCCTTCTCCTCTGCCAAAGCCCCTCTTACCTGTGGGGTCCCCCAAGGCTCGATTCTGGGCCCCATCCTGTTCCTACTATACATACTGCCCCTAGGTTCTATTCTAACAAAACACAATATTCCCTTCCACTGCTACGCTGACGACGTCCAGATTTATCTCCCGCTCAAAGCAAACTTCAAACAGTCACTACAGCAGTTGATGGACTGCTTAACGGAGATCAAATCCTGGCTGAGCAACAACTTCCTGACTCTTAACGAGGGCAAGACGGAGGTCATCTTTTTTGGACCACAACCTCCAGCCTCTCAGGTTGATATTCTGGGCTCCCTCCAACTAAACATCCTCCCCTCGGTCATGAACCTTGGCGTGACCTTGACGAACACTTTTAAATTCGATAAGCAGGTCAGCAGCGTAGTCAAATCCTGCTTTTTTAAAATAAGACTATTGGCCAAAACCAAGTCCTATTTATCTTTTAAAAGACATGGAAAGGGTCATCAACGCCTTTGTGACCTCGAGACTGGACTATTGCAACGCTCTGTATGTGGGTATGGACCACGCGTCAATTAAACGCCTGCAGCTGGTCCAAAATGCAGCTGCACGTTTGCTGACTGGACACAAAAAGCGCGACCACATCACCCC
This sequence comes from Harpagifer antarcticus, assembly GCA_902827135.1. Classification (NCBI taxonomy): domain Eukaryota; kingdom Metazoa; phylum Chordata; class Actinopteri; order Perciformes; family Harpagiferidae; genus Harpagifer; species Harpagifer antarcticus. The sequence goes on along the minus strand of CADEHL010001093.1, from coordinate 2,862,240 downwards.
AATTCTGGCCTCACTACACTGGCTTCCAGTTCAGTTCAGAATTGATTTTAAAATCCTTTTATTTGTTTTTAAAGCTCTAAATGGGCTGGCTCCGGCCTATATAGTTGAACTCCTCCAGCGCTACATCCCAGCCAGAGCTTTAAGGTCTGCTGACCAGCTACTGCTGGTAGTGCCGAAGACTAGGCTCAAAACACGAGGGCACCGAGCCTTCGCAGCAGCTGGCCCGAGGCTCTGGAACACTCTGCCCCTCCATGTGAGGTCGGCCCAGACCCTAGGGGTTTTTAAATCCTATCTAAAAACACACTTCTTCTCTCAGGCTTTCTAGCTAGAGCGGAGCACGACTACTGACATTTCCCTGTGTATTGTTTTTATATTTGCTGTTGCCAAATGACTGTCTTTTTTACAATTGCACTGCAGTAAAATGTTTTTATTACATGTACAGCACTTTGGCTCGACCAAACATCGTTTTTAAATGTGCTCTATAAATAAAATTTGATTTGATTTGATTTGATGTTTTTAACGCTTCTCCGATCTGTAAATTAGATGTGGACTGTGCTTTTAATGCTGATGAGCTTCTCTCTATGTTTGACTTGACATGCACACCAATACTGGATTCTGTTGCTCCTTTTACGCTTAGACGCACCAAAGTTCTATCAGAACCGTGGCTCAATGACTGTACTCGTGCTCTCAGACGCGCTTGCAGGCGTGCTGAGAGAAAGTGGAAAAAGGATAAACTCCATGTCTCCCTGGAAATCCTTCGTGCTTCCCTCTCTGACTACCAGACGGCAGTCAAAGCAGCCAAAACAGAGCACATTTCTCTGTTCATCTCTAAAAACAGCCATAAACCTCAGGTTCTTTTTAATGTCCTCAACTCCATCATTAATCCCTGTGATGTTTCTTCTGTTGTGCCATCGCCTGCTCTCTGCGATAAGTTTCTTAAATTTTTTATTGGAAAAATATCTGCTCTTAGGCTAGCTCACACTAGTGCTACCCCCGATCCTGCTCCCTCTCTGTGCCCTGCTGTCCTCGACCACTTTGAGCCTATTTCCCTCTCTTCTCTCTCGGACATAGTGGAGCACCTGCGGCCGACAAACTGCTCCTCTGACAGCATTCCCTCTCGCCTTCTCAAAGAGGTTTTTCTTTCAGTTGGAGCAAGTATTTTATTACTTTTAAACACTTCTCTTACCTCAGGATGTGTCCCAGCTGCCTTTAAACATGCCGTGGTTACGCCACTACTTAAAAAGAAAAGTCTCGACCCCTCCACTCTCGCAAATTTTAGGCCCATCTCCCAGCTACCGTTTTTATCAAAAGCCCTGGAGCGCGTAGTCTACGCCCAGCTGCAGTCTTTTTTAATCCTTCATGGCATCCATGAAAAGTTTCAGTCTGGCTTCAAACCCATGCACAGCACTGAAACAGCCCTTTTAAGAGTTTTTAACGATCTGCTCCTAGCCGCCGACTCAGGTAGCCCAGCTGTCTTGGTGCTGTTGGACCTGACAGCTGCCTTCGACACCGTGGACCATGGCATCCTGCTGTCACGGCTTGAACAGTCTGCTGGCATCACAGGCTCTGCCCTCGCATGGTTCAGGTCCTACCTTAAGGACCGTAGCTTCTCAGTGCAGCTAGGTGCCTTCTCCTCTGCCAAAGCCCCTCTTACCTGTGGGGTCCCCCAAGGCTCGATTCTGGGCCCCATCCTGTTCCTACTGTACATACTGCCCCTGGGTTCTATTCTAACAAAACATAATATTCCCTTCCACTGCTACGCTGACGACGTCCAGATATATCTCCCGCTCAAAGCAAACATCAAACAGTCACTACAGCAGCTGATGGACTGCTTAACGGAGATCAAATCCTGGCTGAGCAACAATTTCCTGAATCTTAACGAGGGCAAGACGGAGGTCATCTTTTTTGGACCACAACCTCCAGCCTCTCAGGTTGATATTCTGGGCTCCCTCCAACAAAACATCCTCCCCTCGGTCATGAACCTTGGCGTGACCTTGACGAACACTTTTAAATTCGATAAGCAGGTCAGCAGCGTAGTCAAATCCTGCTTTTTTAAAATAAGACTATTGGCCAAAACCAAGTCCTATTTATCTTTTAAAGACATGGAAAGGGTCATCAACGCCTTTGTTACCTCAAGGCTGGACTATTGTAACGCTCTGTATGTGGGTATGGACCACGCGTCAATTAAACGCCTGCAGCTGGTCCAAAATGCAGCTGCACGTTTGCTGACTGGCCACAAAAAGCGCGACCACATCACCCCAATTCTGGCCTCACTACACTGGCTTCCAGTTCAGTTCAGAATTGATTTTAAAATCCTTTTATTTGTTTTTAAAGCTCTAAATGGGCTGGCTCCTTCCTACATAACCGAACTCCTCCAGCGCTACACCCCAGCAAGAGTTTTAAGGTCTGCTGACCAGCTGCTGCTGGTAGTGCCGAAGACCAGGCTCAAAACCCGAGGGCACCGAGCCTTCGCAGCAGCTGGCCCGAGGCTCTGGAACACTCTGCCCCTCCATGTGAGGTCGGCCCAGACCCTAGGGGTTTTTAAATCCTCTCTAAAAACACACTTCTTCTCTCAGGCTTTCTAGCTAGAGCGGAGCATGACTTCTGACATTTCCCTGTGTATTGTTTTTATATTTGCTGTTGCAAAATGACTGTCTTTTGTTACTATTGCACTGCAGTAAAGTGTTTTTATTACATGTACAGCACTTTGGCTCGACCAAACATCGTTTTTAAATGTGCTCTATAAATAAAACTTGATTTGATTTGATTTGATTTCCTACATCCAGGACATGGTTAAACTGTACACCCCAGCGCGTGCACTCCGCTCTGCATCAACCAAGCGACTCGCTGCACCCTCGCTGCGAGGGGGACCCAAGTTCCCATCAGCAAAAACACGTGGGTTTGCTATCCTGGCTCCAAGATGGTGGAATGAGCTCCCCATTGACATCAGGACAGCAGAAAATTATTTTCAAATCAATAATTTTCCAAATTATGATTCTTTTTTTTTCTTTTCTGGTCTCTCGCCCAGGGGGTGCGCACCCCCCACTTTGAGAAACACTGGTATAGTATGTCGAAATATGTGAAAAAAACTTCATAGAAAAAAAGAATAAAAACTAAAAGTGTAAACTATTATAACACACACACACACACACACACACACTTTAGGCCTACTGTACAGTATTTTATTCTGTTTATTTTTACAGGGACAATGCACACCAACCAACAATACAACTGTATGCTTGAATGAACAATTGATCATTCAAGCAAATTAGCCATCATTGTAAATGTGCCATGTTACAACCGTCCCGTTACAACCGTCCCAGGACCACCAGTCTTGCTTCCACCCCCTGTGAACCTGCCTGGTTGCTAGCTTGACCCATATTTAGCTAGTTATATTTGTAGCTTACAAAACAGTGATTCTAATAATACTAGTTTGGATTCCTTGACATTTGAACTCAAGACAGTATCCAAAAAATACATCATATAATGTTTGTTAATATTTTACCTCAGAAACACACTTTTGCTGATATCTTCCGCGAGAAATTCAAACATGGCTCCTTTTTTTCTCAGCGATCTTTCCATCTAACTGCGCATGTGCAGAGTGAGTTTCATCACTCTAGCTTGTTTGTGATTGGAGATATTGAAGGTGTTACAACCGACCCGTGTTACAACTGTCCCTGGTCTCCCTATTATACACACTGCTCTGCTTTCTGCACGGACCTCACAGATGTTCTCTCTGTAAACATCGCAACCATTTTTTGAACTAAAAATTGAAAGAAACAGACTAAGAAATGACGTAAGCTCCATGATCAAAACTGCCAAAAAGAATTTCATCAATGTCAAAACTGAGGAAAACAAAAATAAACCACGTGAACTTTGGAAATTACTCAATAACCAGCTTGGCTGCAGTAAAAAACTCAAAACCAGATTTTCGAACTTAAACATAAAGACAGATAACAGGCTCATCACAGACACACTCGATGTGGCCAAGTACTTGAAATTTTTTTTCACAAACATAGCCACAACTCTTGTAAATAAATTACCCTCCCACTCAGGGCTTTTTGGAGTAGATCACATCATGACCTACTACAAAAACCTAGGGGTACGCAAAGACGATTTCAGTCTAGCAAGGGTAACAACAGCAGAGGTACTCATTAAACTGAGCGCCCTCCAACCTAACAAGGCCACTGGCCACGACAATATCCCCTCCAAATTCCTCAGAGACACAGCAACCGCCATCTCACCAGTCATAGCTCACATAATTAACCTCTCCATAAAACAGGGAAAAGTACCCAGAGACCTCAAAATTGCAAGAGTAACCCCCCTGCACAAAAAGGGCAGCAAATTGGACCCAGGCAACTACCGCCCTGTTTCTATACTTACCTCCATCTCGAAAGTCATGGAAAAAATAGTATATGAACAGGTCGAAAAGTACCTCGCGGAAAAGAAACTAATCTATGAATTTCAATCTGGCTTTAGAACATCCCACTCCACTGACACATGCCTTCTTTATTTGAGCGACCACATCAAACAAGAGGTGGACGAGGGCAAGTACTGCGGCATGGTGATGCTGGACCTACAAAAGGCTTTCGACACTGTCAATCACCCCATTCTGATTGACAAGCTGAAAGCAATTGGTTTTGATAAACTATCGGTGAGCTGGATGCAATCCTACCTGGAGGGGAGAGAACAGATGGTGGAGGTAAACGGTACTCTGTCCCCCCCCTTGACCTTTCATCTAGAACCCACCTCACCTCTGCCCACTTTGACAAGCTAGGATGGCTTAGAGTAGACGACAGAGTACAGCTACTTGCAATGGGCCTGGTCTACAAGATCCACTACACCTCTATGGTACCCATGTACATATCAAAGTTCTTCCCAAAGGTCAGTGAATACCATGATCATAACACCAGAGGGAGCTCCACAAATCATGTGAAACCCAGATTTGGCACAAAAAAGGGGGGATACACATTTCGGTATTATGCCACATCAAGGTGGAACGCTCTTCCCACAACTGTAAAGGAAAGTAAAACTATACTTACCTTCAAAGCCTCTCTTAAAGAGCACCTTCGGGGGAGAGCATTGCAAAACTGGCCCCGGTAATGGTACAAATCTCAACCTGTCGTACAATGGACAGCTACCCCCCCCCACATCTATGTATATACTCGCATTTTAGACTCTGTTACTAACTGTATATCTGTAGACTTGGTATGTCTTAAATGTCCGGTTAGGATGTATTAGAACGAAATCTAAAATGAAAATTGTAAATAAGAAATCTGTATGTAAAAAACCACCTGTATGTAAATTGTAAATAACCCATCTGTTTGTCAAATATGTCTTACATGTCTTAAATGATATGATGAATTGGAAATGGGGGACCCTGATGTAAACAAGACGAAAGTCTTTCTCTGGTCTGCATCCCCTTAACAATTGTATGTTTTGAGCTGTACTGTACTGTACCCAATAGGGGTGTCACGGTTCACAGAAGTCACGGTTCGGTTCATACCTCGGTTTGGGGGTCACGGTTCGGTACAACAAGGAAAAGCAAAAAAAACTCCCAAATGCATAGTTTTTTTGCTGTTATTTATTTAACAGTAGTGCAAGTTTTGGTATGAAAATAAGGAACTCTAACATTTGGAATCATTAACTGTATTACACAGTTAAAAACAAACCACAAACAGTAACACACACACACACACACACACACACACACACACACACACACACACACACGGCCATCTTATTTATAATGGCTGATGTCAAACAAAAAGGTTAAATAAGCTGTACAACTAAAAAGAATGTCTTGAAAATATATAAATAAATAAGAGTTTTTCAATCACAATCAATAAAAGGCAATACAGAACTGTATAACATCTCCTGATGTCAAAATATATAATAAATACAATGATAAATATAAAACAAAATAAAATCTGTACCTTTAGGAGCAATGTCTAACATGTGTAATTAACTTGTGAGTGTGTGAGGCCATTATGCCTAAATAAAGGTACTCAAGCTTTACTCTATTTTCAAGTTTGTCTTCAAAAAGATGAGTTTGTCTACGTTGTCAGCAGTGATGGCAGATCTGTTGGCGGTAACTATGGTAACTATGTCACCTGCCGTCGAGAAAACCCTCTCGCTGGGGACTGAGACTGACTCGGATGTGATTGAGCATGTTTGACGTGTTACCACTAGCATACCGCACCGCTGTGGAACAACACCGACACACCGTCCTCGTCCGATCCACAACTCGCACCCCATCATTGTTGTAGTCCACAGGGAACCCGAAATGTTCCCACACACCTGATTTAAAAGAAGCAGGTGGGTCTTCTAGCTGTGTGTTGTGTGAACTCGCCATAGCTAACTGTTCTTCTTCATGTATTGTGTTCGTTTTGTTGTGTTTTGTTCTTGTTCTTCATTTGTTATTTACGGGCGGCTGGCTTTTAGGCGCAATACCGCCCCCTGGATTACATATAGTGTAATACTGCCCTGAGTGACAGACTTTTTTCCCACTCGTAAAAAAAAAAGGCGTATTCGCCGTGTGACTGCATGTGCCGAACCGTGACGGTACGGGACGAATACGGATACCGTTACACTCCTAGTACCCAATATACAAGCTGTTAATAAACGTTTCAATCAATCAATCAATCAGACGCGATGAGAGCAGTTTCTAAAATAATATCCAGGGGATGCATGCAGAGCTGTCATTGGCTGAGATAAGTCCGGCCGTGCGTCACGCCTCCACCGTTCCCGGAAATGCATCCGTGGAGGAACCATCAGTGCAGGGACGTGCACAGGTACGGGCTAATGTTGCCCGGGCATTTTTGGTTAACCTGCCCCTCTGGAGAGAGCGAGAGTTTGTTTTTCTTTTTTCTGTTGTGGCCGAATCAACATGATAAGCCCACAATTAGTATCGTAGCGTCTCGCTGCGGGAAACATACTTTGTCAGCGCTGTCATCTGCCGGTGCGTTAAGACCACCTCAGTGTCGGATTTTGGAAACTTGATTTTGAGTTGTCTCATCATGGCAGTTAGAGTTAGGCGTCCTCTTGATACCGTCGATTATTTACAAAAAAACACCTAGCCTAAATCTAGCCTACTTGTTATTGAGCTTCTGTCTTTGTCTTCTCATCTGTAAACTCCCTCAACGGGGCCGCTCGCTCTCTTTTCTTGATCGCCCTCTCACGGGTGAACAGTTCAATGTCCCGCTTCATTGTAGGATTTCTGCCATGTCTCTACCACTTTAGTTTGACCATCTCTGTTATTAAGTTATGGAATACTAAATAAACAAGTAATTAGATACCTTACCATTACTGCACTCATAAAGAATGATAAGAATAAGAATAATGTGTATTGAACTGGTTTCATTAATTAGTGAGTTTATTTAAGGTTATTAGTTAGAAGCCCTATTTTATCAGTATGTCCTGCACAGCAGTTACAATGGTCAAACTACATTAGAACAGAATTGTCCCCATTTTATCTTTAATAGTTACTAACATTAGATATTTTAATGAGATATGGACCGCAAAACTTTTTTTTAAATCAAGTCACCGAATGCAAGTAGTCGCCTTAGCTTATTTTGTTATGAGATGTGAATTACTGTTCAATTTAGTTGATGTAATAATCGTTTGGTTTCTTTTACATTAAAAACAAGTTACAATTTTCAAAAGGTCTTATGTTTTTTTTCGGGGGGAGGCCCTTTTTCCAGTTTAGAGCAATAGCCCCTCCAAATGTCTGTGCACGTCCCTGCATCAGTGCATCCTCGGCTATAGCTCCTCCAGAGAGCCTCCTCGACGCTCGATGCTCGGTCCTCGATGTGCATTTAGAGAAATGAGATGTCCTTCAAAATGGCAAGCTGAAATTCATTTCCGGGTAACTACCGGAGGACCGAGGAGTCGAGGGTTGCGTTCCGATAATCCAAAAATCAGCTCCTAAATTCTAACCCTATCTCCTATTCCTTGACCTCTGAGTGAAACGTCACGGGGTTAAGGGATAGTGGATAGGAGAATTCAAAAGGACTTAGGAGAAGAGACTGCGGTACTTTAGAGAATCCGACTGCACTTTTACTATCCGACGTGTTTATGATGCGCCAGCTGACATCATTTTGTGCGTCTGCTGCTGTGGGGAAACTATGGAAACTACAGTTTTCTATACAGCGGACTACAACATGGATGTTTAATAAGAACGAGGGACTACTGTAAACTCATCTAGAGACTCTGCACCGTGCTCTGATGCTGTTGCTTTATGCTTTATGAACGTGGACAACAGAGAAACATATTCTTCATGACCAAAGTTGGAATTGAAATAAAAAAGGAAAGTGAAACTTATGCTCGTCACCCTCTCCCTCCGGTCCACATTAATACAAATGATCCCAATACGTATGATTGTATGAACTATGAAAATATCTTAAAATCAACACAAATGTATTTATTATAAACATTAGTCCTTAACATCTATCACTGTGTACATCACCATTCAAACATCTTTTAAAAGTTGAACAAACCCCACACAGCTCAGTGAAATGTTGACTTTATTTGATCATTTCAGTAAAAACTAACGTTCATATTTCTCTTTTTGATTATAATACTGATGAACGTTCAAAACAAAGCACTTTGGCAACTTACCACATATGTTTTAAAATGCTTAATAAGCACCGTAACTTTCATGATATCATTTCTCCGTCATAATCGGTTGTTTCCGTGAACGGCCGACTGTTGAGTGACGGCAAATGCTGCGGCTGCAAGGCATTGTGGGGCAGCATTTTCTCCTCTCCTTTCGGTGAGGGAGGTCCAGTGGTTCCTAAGCTAAAGGAGGTTATAAAGGAAGTTTGAAACCTCCTTTCCTTTCATTTAGAGAATTGGAACGGCACTTAACATGGCTGCCACTGAGGGACTTCCGGGTCATTTCACTCCGTTAGGAATGTTCCTAAGCTAAATGGACTATTGGAACGCAACCGAGGAGTCGAAATTTGAGTATTGAGAAACCTCTCTAATCTCACCAGAATCACACTGGTTATTCCCCTTTAGTTCAGGCAAACAAAAACAATTTACTCAGGTGAGATATACAAAGAAAACCTCATTATAGAGTATGTCTAAAAATATCACAAAAAAACGTCATGGTGTAATATGTTAAAAAAAACCTTGATCAAATAGTCAAAACACCCCATTCTTAGGATGTAAAAAATATCGGAAATAATGTGCAAAACTCGTTATTTTCTCAAATTTTTTTATTGCATAAAAATGTAAAGTGAGTCATCTAAATGTAATAAATTCTTTACAATCATGCTGTCAAAAATTGCACAATGTATTAAAAAAAGCTTCATGAAAGTTAACATCAGTACATAACTACATTTATTTTGTCATACACTTATAGTATATATCTATAAATAGATTTTTTTGTACGTTTTTAAAGAGCTCAGTAAACGTCATGTTCACAACACGAACATCTGGACAAAATGGACATTAACGCAGGTTTCCGTTAACCTTATCAGTGTGGGACACAAATAGATTCAAACCTAAAAAATGGTTTGTATCCAATGGTACATAATTATAGTAAAGTAGTTGATTATTTTACTATTTTAAAATGAACACTGTACCAAAGGAATATAAAATAAAAAATAATTTTTGCACATTGGGATTGGGTGGTTTTTTACACAATCCTGATCCAGTGTTGGATTGGTTCAAACAATTAGCAACTGATCAAAGACCATCAATCTAGAGTTCATAAACGTTTGACCACGACTTAACAATCTTCAAATATTGTACCAATGAAACTCATGATCTAGTTTGGAATGTCTTGGTCTCACTTTTGGTTTTTGTGCAAGATGTTGGCCTTTTTGCCCAATTTAATCATCTCAAAAACTTTGTACAATACATGTTAAATGTTTTGACACAAGTCCAAACTTTTGGACCTGATTCAAGACCTCTAATCTCGAAATAAAACACTAACTCCAGAAATGTGTTCAAGATACCTTTTTATATCCAATCCCTAATCTTTCTTGACAAAATCTTGACCAAATTTCATCTGAATATTGTTTAGTTGTGATTCCAGTGCAACATTTCGTACCCAATCCCAGTCACCTAATCTCAATATATTAAACTCCTGACTTTGATTTCATTATATAAAACATTTTGTACTTAACCAAAGGGTTTTGTTCTCCAATCCTGTCAAGGATTTATCCAACGATTTTTATCTGATCACATTTTTGACCCAAATTCTCCAAGGCATTAAACTCATTACCTTAACTTATTTGTCTCTAAACTTCAGTTCTAGTTTTTTGTACCAGTGTGTCATATTTTTTACCTGAGCTGATCAAAGACCTTTAATCAAATCAAAGGTCTTTGTACCCTAATTCAAGATCTCAAAGGTCAAGATAAAAACTCACGATAGGTTTGATCGTGTTTACCCGATCACTAATTTCAACACATTCAACTGATGACCTTAACTCGGTTATCTCAAAATGTGTGTACTTTTTTCTGTCTTTGTAACCGGTTTTGGTTCCTTAGTCCTTTCATCTCAAGAAATTAAACTCCTCAGGGTCATTTCATTATCTCCAAAATGTTGTACCTAGTCAAGTTTTGTCCAAACTTTTGACCCTATATCTTTAGCATCCAAACTTTTTGAACTGACAAAGACTGGAGTAAGAACAACAACTCTATAATGACACAGAGTCATGGTAACCGTTGAACTATGTTCGACACATTTAAATAATCCTTAGATTCGATACGTTGTCAGGTGTGATCACATAAAAACTGAGATATTGGGTTTGAAGAAACTAAAATCAACCACAGCTGATCTTCTGGTCACAATGAAGTATTATTTTTCTTACGGTCCCACACCACAGTCAACTAAAACACTGCTACATTAGACAAAACATTTATAAAACCCATGAAGTCATCTTTCCAATCACTGATGTACACACATAACATCACAAACTGACGAGGAAGATAGCAACATTCAAGGTCTTAAATCAACTTGCGTCATAGCAAACACAAATATGTTTACCTTGAACACATCAATCATTTTCTCCTTTTACAAACTCTGCTGCTTCCAAAACATGACTTCTTCACCGGGCTGCAGACAGTCTGTCAAAATCCTTTCGTAGAAACTTTATCAAATGTGTATGTTTCATCCTTATATAGCACCATAAAGCAAATGAGACGGTTAGACGTTGTTAAAGATTACATAGAAAAAGACAACACTAACCACACACACACACACACACACACACACACACACACACACACACACACACACACACACACACACACACACACACACACACACACACACACACACACACACACACACACACACACACACACACTTTGGATAAGTATTCAGCTTATCTACCTTCTTTAGAGTTATTAGTAATTCAAGAATAATTATTAAATGGGGTACATAAGATAACATAAATAAATAACTTTGACTTGATCATTTTGTTCACAACATTAGACCTGTCCTCAAATCTAGAATGAGATGATATCTGACCTGTTGATTCATCGTGCCTCTTCCCCCTGAACAACTAGCACCCAAGGAAAGTAGTTGCAAAATACTTAGATAATATTCACACTTCTGAGTAACTAAATCAAATATGAGAACGTATTATAATAATTTGGAGTTACTTGGTAACAATGATGCAATAGAAAGTCAACATTTTAGTTGCTTTGACAAAGCATTGCGAAAATGTAGTTAGAAATGATGAAATGAAAAGTCAAAATGTTAGAGTATGATAATACATTTCAGATATTTACTTTAGCAGGAATTGTTGGAGGAAGTCAAAGTTTTAAGTCAAAATAAAACAAAATGAAATGTTTACTCAAATGTTCTCTTTACTTGTCATAAGAGTGTCCATAGTTTATATTATATTTACCTACATTAAATGCAATGTAATTTTCAGTGTTCATTTTGGCACCAAATTTGAATGTCTTTTTGTGATACATTTGACATTTAAAGCTCACTAAAACATTATGTTAACGTTAACTCTCTCTTTTAAAAATTATTATTATTATTATTTTTTTAAATATCCAGCATAGGTTGTTCACGGACTGTTATTAACTAAACTAACTTGATAAGAAGAACATTTAGAATTTGGTTAGTTTTTATTTTCAAAGTTACTCCTTATTTAGATTGTCTAGATTTTGTCATTTTTAGATTGGAACAAAGATGTAATCAATTATTTGCAGTTGTCACTGACAAAAATCTAAATTAGATTAGATTGACTTTTACACTGCAGTTGCTGTCGAGTGTAGCTGTACTATGATGAGTACTAGTAGGAGTTAGTTAAATATGTTATGACAGTAAAGATATGTCAATGTTGAGTTTTTGTTTCACACAGGACTTGTGTTTGTTTGATCTGCCCATTCACCAAAATGTACAAATGTAATCCGGGAAGTATATAAATTACGTTTCCCTCCAATCTTAATAGACAATGCAGTTTTCTTTTATGAAAAGCTTATTTTTAGGAGCCCTGTCCGGTCAAATACAAACTAACTAGGCGATAGTCACATTCAAAGTGATTCATTATTTAAACTCACTTGCTGTTTTTATAGATTACTGCAATTTGACCAAATCTACAATGGCACTCACATAGACAAGTGGAGAGACAACTGACACTTTGCATTACAAAGACAAACACATTTCACAAATATTTTATCCAATAAAGTTTTTAAAGGCATCTTTTGTTTTATGTTGTCCTTTCACACCAAGGCGTTTTCATCTCAACAAACAGAGCATCTCTAAAAATTATTACTACTTAAATATTTGTAAGCATAATTATATTGTTTAGTGTTACATTTAAGGTATGTTTTTTCTTTTTCTTTGTGTAACTGTATTTAAAATACTTATTTAGTCGGTTTTTTTTAAATGACAATCTTTACTAGAATTTTTAAATCAAAAATACTCTTCTATGTTTTTGAAATAACCTCTGCTATACCATATTATAATTTATACCAAGATCCATTTAATCCTTACTTAATACACTTTTTGTGAGGTATCAATAGTTAGCGAAATAAAACATTCATCATAGCTCTTTTAGATGTGATTTATGGAGGGGAGTCTGACTGTGCATTTCCTGTTTCCATCTAAACCCTTCACATTCATGCAGTCAGATCAAGTGACTCCTGGGAACATCCCAGTACAACTTCAAGTTGTATTTTTGCTTTTTAAAAAAACTAAAAACAAGGGAAGAACCAGAGGAAGCTTACTTAGTTTACAGCCGTGTTTCTAACATTCAGTTCTCAAATGAAAGTTGTCTTTTGAAAACAAAACTTTTTAAAAATAAAAACGATGTTATTATAATTAATTTAACTATTGACACACGTAAATCAACATTATTTTTTACACATAACTGCTTAATTATTTCAGATTTTAATTCATTTCATATGCCTTTTATCTTTTTTAAATTATTGAATGAAGTAACATTTTATACACTTAAAAAGCTGCCAGAATGCTGATTTATATAGCATTTTTTGTATATGAAACAATAAGGTCTGACATTTAGAACCAACTGAACTTATTGCAATCGTTTGGACGTTTAGTTATTGCAGTTACTGTGGCAGAGCCCTGTGGCTGTGATTGAACTGATTCTGAACACACAGAAACAATATACAAATAACTGGAGCTATCGATTATCTGGCCTGCTGAGAATTTGTTACCCTGCACACTTTCAGCAGTGTTCAGCAGCAACACAACTAAGCAAGAGTACACACACACACACACACACACACACACACACACACACACACACACACACACACACACACACACACACACACACACACACACACACACACACACCACACACACACACACACACACACACACACACACACACACACACCACACACACACACACACACACACACACACACACACACACACACACACACTTTTAAATGACTGCTAATCTCAACATGACATTACACAGCATCCAGTATCATCATTACGTCAAGAGTTTTGACCCTTGAACACACAACATCAACACCTAACAAATTCTGGCTTTGTAAAAAATCATCATACAAAAGTTTCGTTCTTTTTTCCTCGGTACATATACAATTTTCTCAGAGGAACCAAAGATGAGTAACACTGTCCTGGACGTAGCTCTGCATCATCAGCTTCATTATCTAAACTTTCTCTGTATTCTTCTTTTCTTTGCCCTGGTTGCTCAGTCAGAAAACTCTTAAGAGCATGTAGTGAACGTTCCAACAGCCATAGGACCATTTTCCTTACATGGTTAAGAAACCAGCAAAATGGCGGCAGACATTTTTAGAATGGATGATTAAGGGCCCGGTCAGACCAGAAATAATGATATAAGAAATCATTTCAGCTGAAAATCAATTTCTTTCAACAACAATTTGCTCATCCTGATAAAATCCTGATAAAATCACAATCTCTTCATAATTGGCTATTGACATGCTAGTTAGCTGGAGGCATTTTGTTGATGGCTAGTGCTACTGTAGTTCTAAAATAACTATTAAATAGACTTTAAATAGCGAAATACACAATGAAGTCATTGTGCTGAGATGTAATTAAACATTTACATGTTGTCTGGTTAGCGGCTGATACTAAGTTCTTCACTGGCAGTAAGTAAATAATATGTTAGCTTGGCATGCTATTGTGGCTGGTTAAAATGATTCCAGTAAAAACACTGCAGCTCTAATAAAACAGATTTTTGCAAGATAAGAATAATACAATAATGTTAATAAAACAATTTGAGCCAGTAAAACATTTGGCTGGTATGAAACAGTTAGTTGCCTGCTAGCTTAGTGTGCAATTGTAGCAGGCTAACATGTTTTCTGCAAAAATGCTGGAACAAAATTAAAGGAACAAAAGCCAAATGTGATATTTTCTGTTGAGAATGGAGCAGCTTCCTAACTGGCAGTTAGCAGCAAGTTAGCTTGGTGAGCTATTTTGTCTGGTTAACAAAAGCACATTCCAAGCTAGCATGTTAACAATTAGCTTACATCCGTAAATAGTAATTTTGCAATCATATACCATTTATATTTAGCTGCTATATTAAATATTCTCTTATTTACAATTAATATATTTTAATTTAATAACCCAAATGTATTTCATTATTCCTCGTACTACTCAGACAGATACACAAGGATTTTAATACTACGTTCAGCAGTCTTCTTTATACATTTGTTTTTGAAAAGTTGTCACTAGGTTCTAGGTTTTTATGTACTCACAATTGTATCATTGTAATTATGTAATGCATAATGTATTTATTTTTATTATTTAAAGTTATAATTTTAACTTTAACTGGCTTATTAAATATCCACATGTCTACGTTTATAAATGGGAGAATGTAAACTCACCCTAGAAACAACACCTCACAAGACATTAAGACCTGATTGTCCTAAATGTAGCTCTAAATCCAACATTCTCACAAAGCTTTAACTCAACCTAGAATTTAAGTCACTTTCTTGTCTGACCGGGCTAAAAGAGAAAGACTTGACGTAAAACTGGGAAAAAGTTAAGTAAGCTACTTTTGTTATAAGTTTTGAATCAAAAAGCTTTTTTAAAAAAAAGAGTTTTGGCCGAAGCGAAGTGCATTATGTAGCTTATTTAGCCTGTTCAAAGTGTCCAGAATGATCTGAGTTAATCACAGTAGATACGTTTGATGAGTATTGAAACTCACGATTTCAGAAAAAACATGAATGGAGAGATGAAGACAGAGAGGGATGAGTTACTGCTTCATGTTGGTGAAGAATCCTGCAGAAGATCCATTGGTTTCGCTTTCAGTCCTTTCAGAATAAAACTCACTTGCTTCCAAGTTCTCTTCTTTAATCTGTGAACCTGCAAAAACAAAAGTAGAGATTTAGAAAATCCCTTGAAACAGTTCTGACATTTTATAGGGAAGTTATAGAAGTGTTATTAATATGTTAGGTGTTGTCGTTAGTAATGTTTTTTTAATTGTATTTTATTGCTTTCTTCTATTTATTTATTTTTTGTTGAAGTCATTGTTTTATGTTTTGATCTTTAATACTAGTTGTAATTATTAGCGTTGTTTTTTTGTGTGTTTTTAAGTATATTCTTCCTATGTTTTTTTAATTTTCTGTGTTTACATGTAAAATAAGCACTACATTGCATGTTTTACAATGACAATGTTGCACAATATTAATCTAATTATTATTATGTTTTTAATGTATTTATTTGTTTATTGTTATATATTCATATTTGAATTTTTTTACATATATTTTTTGCAAACAATATGTTAAATGCTTGCTAATATTATATTTAATTTAGCTATTACCTTTGGAATGTAACTTGTATTTGTTTATTTAAATGGTATTAACTAAATCTTTTGTTTCTAATTAAAATAATTTTCTATTAACTAAAACATTCAAAGTTTATCTTTTATGTCACTTTCTACATGTAGTACTTTTACATAAATGCATAAGTATTAATAATGTAATGATATCATATATAATAGTTAAAAAGTCACCGCATTGGACATTTTTATACTTTTAATAACTTTAAGTTATTATTTAGTGAAATCTTATTTTTTATAAATGTATGGCAAAATGGAGACGAAAATCCATTCCAGTGTTTTTATTTTTTAAAATATATTGTATATTAATTCTCAGTCCACCACCGTTAACAGCAGTGAAGCACAACTTGTGTTAGTACTTTTACCGCAGTATAGTATCTGAATGTTACAACAGTATTAATGTATTTGTGTACCTGCTCCACCATCAGTGTTGGGGCTGCTCTCCAGGTCAACTGTGGGTGGCGGGGCTGCAGGAGTGGGGGGTGATGGGTAATTTGGTGGTGTCTCGTTCTCATCTCCTGATATGCTCCTGGAGATGCCCGTTACTATAGTGCCAGAGAAGCTGACCGGTCGCTTAGCAACAGGCAACTTCCTCTCTGAGGGGAGAAGAAGGTGAAGTCAGTAAAACTGTGAAAAGTAATACATGATGAAGCAAAAAGTATTCTTACAACACTAAAATAAGTTATATTATTAAATCAGAAAACAATATTTACACACATTTTATTTGAATTCTCCTGGTAATTCACAATAAATAATAACAATAGTTACAAAATATATATATTCAGGTTCAATTTATATTTTTGAAATATAAACACAGACACATGAATTTTTATAAATTATAAGAGAGGAAGGGCAACGCGTCTGGGCTGCAAAAAAGATAAACATAAAAATGTATGTACCGAATTCTTATAATTTAACGAAATAAAAAAGAAAAAACTATGATCTATCTATAATATAACTATGAACATGTTTGCTTCAGTGTGTGTCCAGTGTTTACGAACTTTTCTTCTGTCCTTTATACTGCTGAGACTTCTTCCTCTGTTTGGATGCTGACTGCAGTTCTCTGGAGCCTGAAAACAGAGGCTAATATTATAACTGTGGTAAATTAGGTAGAATAGGATTTCAGTGATGGCTGCGTAGAATCGTTTCAAACTTGTATGATCCAACTTTTACAAATAACTCAACAACATTGTAACGTACAAAAACTGACATTTTCCTAAATAATGATTATACTTCAAAACACATATGTTGATGTTTTTTAATCTAACTTAATATCATTAAATTAAGTTTTTAGACATTAATGGCACCTGATCAGATCCAGGAGAAGTCATGTGTGGTGTTCCACAGGGATCAATCTTAGGACCACTACTACCAAATCTAATATATGTAAATATAAGTGCTGGGCATCGATTAACATTTTTAATCACGATTAATCGCATGATTTTCTTGTTATGCGCAGACATATCTGTTGATGTTTTTTTCTCAGACAGTATGAGTTACCCGCAGTGACAGCAGGCGGCTGCAGCTGGTATCCGGTCAGCTGACACCACCCCACCGGGTACAGGTCAGGTGACTCGCAGTCCACCCACTGATCGTACTCATCCTCCCAGCCATCAAAGTGTATCCGTAGCAACCGGTGGACAATGCGTGTCACCGTGGCGACGCAGACAAGCCGCGGCTCCATGAGGTCCACGGCCTCCAGCTTCATGCCGGGGCAGAATCCGTGGTTAGGGACTTCCTATGAGGGCGGGGCGGAGGACACACATCAGGAGTTATTTATACAACTACATAAAAGAAAATATTATCAAAAATGTTATTATTATTTTTCATTTTTGTCATTACGTTTTATTCATATGATTTGTATTATTTGTACTTTTCATGGTGATATTATAATTGTAATCATCATATCATTTCATCAATATCAAAAATATTTGAAACTCAAAACCGAAATGTTTTTTTTTGCAATAAATGACAATAGAAAACAACTAAACAACAAAAAAATAACAAGATTCAATAATTAAAAAAATAAAATAAAAAGAGAAGATAAAATCAAATAAAGTAATCTTAAAAAAAAGAAAGTTATATATGTTGGATATTTATTATTGTTTTGCCTGAAAAGGTGAATTATAATTATTATAATAATAATTTCACAACCACAAAATATGGGTTAGGGTTTATGCTTCCATAATAATTTAAGACATAACCACAAAAATCCTTACACTTGAGACACAGGAGCCATTTTGATGTTTGCAGAGGCTCACCTTGTTGAAGAGGTTGACGGGAGCCGCCAAAGACTTGCTCTCCTTCAGATACTCAAACCATCTGAAGGGGAGATTGCTGTAACCTTGAGACACAAAAACGACATTAATCCACAGCTCTTATTCTAACAAATGTTAGTCTCTGAAATTGATGTTATTTCTCTTATAACTTGGGATCTTTAAAGTCTCAGTTTAAATAAAGTAATATTAGGAAAAAAAAACAGACTGCGAAAGTGAGTCCTATTTATTTTGGTATTGGATAAATAATGATTATGTAAAGGTCCCATGTCATGGCCATTTCTACTGATCATAATTCCATTGTTGAGGTCTACTAAAATAGAGTTATATGTGCAATTTTCCAGGACGTAATGTAACGGCTCCACAGATTGGTCCATTTGGACCAATGGGTCTGTGATGCCCCTGTGGGTTCATCAGTAGAGAGGAGGTGGCTGTCCTGTCTGTGCTGTGGTGATTGCAGTAACTCAGGGCACCTGGGTCTGGTTTAAAGCCTCTCTGCTCCTCTATGTGCGCTCTCTGCTTCTCCCTGCAGGCACCCCGGTTTTGTTGATTATATTATGAGTTTCTTCAGTTGCTTAACTTTGTGCACTTCAACACTCTCACACACATACAGTGGGGCAAAAAGTATTTAGTCAGCCACCAATTGTGCAAGTTCTCCCACTTAAAAAGATGAGAGAGGCCTGTAATTTTCATCCTAGGTATACCTCAACTATGAGAGACAGAATGAGAAAAAAAAAAATCCAGAAAATCACATGGCCCATTCCTCCATGCAGATCTCCTCTAGAGCAGTGATGTGTTGGGGCTGTCGCTGGGCAACACGGACTTTCAACTCCCTCCAAAGATTTTCTATGGGGTTGAGATCTGGAGACTGGCTAGGCCACTCCAGGACCTTGAAATGCTTCTTACGAAGCCACTCCTTCGTTGCCCGGGCGGTGTGTTTGGGATCATTGTCATGCTGAAAGACCCAGCCACGTTTCATCTTCAATGCCCTTGCTGATGGAAGGAGGTTGTCTCTCAAAATCTCACGATACATGGCCCCATTCATTCTTTCCTTTACACGGATCAGTCGTCCTGGTCCCTTTGCAGAAAAACAGCCCCAAAGCATGATGTTTCCACCCCCATGTTTCACAGTAGATATGGTGTTCTTTGGATGCAACTCAGCATTCTTTCTCCTCCAAACACGTCTAGTTGAGTTTTTACCAAAAAGTTCTATTTTGGTTTCATCTGACCATATGACATTCTCCCAATCCTCTTCCGGATCATCTAAATGCTCTTTAGCAAACTTCAGACGGGCCTGGACATGTACTGGCTTAAGCAGGGGGACACGTCTGGCACTGCAGGATTTGAGTCCCTGGTGGCGTAGTGTGTTACTGATGGTAGCCTTTGTTACTTTGGTCCCAGCTCTCTGCAGGTCATTGACTAGGTCCCCCTGTGTGGTTCTGGGATTTTTGCTCACCGTTTTTGTGATCATTTTGGCCCCCACGGGGTGAGATCTTGCGTGGAGCCTCAGATCGAGGGAGATTATCAGTGGTCTTGTATGTCTTCCATTTTCTAATAATTGCTCCCACAGTTGATTTCTTCACACCAAGCTGCTTACCTATTGCAGATTCAGTCTTCCCAGCCTGGTGCAGGTCTACACTTTTGTTTCTGGTGTCCTTTGACAGCTCTTTGGTCTTGGCCATAGTGGAGTTTGTAGTGTGACTGTTTGAGGTTGTGGACAGGTGTCTTTTATACTGATAACGAGTTCAAACAGGTGCCATTAATACAGTTAACAAGTGGAGGACAGAGGAGGCTCTTAAAGAAGAAGTTACAGGTCTGTGAGAGCCAGAAATCTTGTTTGTTTGTAGGTGACCAAATACTTATTTTACCGAGGAATTTACCAATTCATTCATTCAAAATCCTACAATGTGATTTCCTGGATTCTTTCCCCCCATTCTGTCTCTCATAGTTGAAGTGTACCTAGGATGACAATTACAGGCCTCTCTCATCTTTTTAAGTGGGAGAACTTGCACAATTGGTGGCTGACTAAATACTTGTTTGCCCCACTGTACATGTCCATACAATCCTCACCCTGCATTTACATTACTGATACCACTAACATCCACACCTCATACTTTACTGGTTTTGACTTGATTTGATTTGTTTTTCCTAAATAAACATCTTTTGTTAACCGTCGACATGGTGTATCTCCTCTTTGTTGTGGCCTTTTGAGCCGGGTCATAACAGGGTCCATTTGGGTATGGGCACGTCACTGTACTCAGGAAGAAAACAATGGAAAAAGATAAATCTCCAACGAGGCGTTCTGGGGCAGCATAGACAGGTCTTTTCTGTGTTAGAGTTTTACTTGCTACAGGGTGTACTTTGAGGGTTTGTGACTCTGCAGACCGTTCACATGCATACAAAGCTACATAACACACAAGGGGACGGGTAATAACCAGAAAAGCATGACATGGGACCTTTAAGATAATGAACTTACCATTAAATAACTAGAATTGTGGAGGAAATAAGTATTTGATCCCTTGCAAGTTCACCCACTTACAAAGAAATTAAAAGTCTATAATTTAAATGGTAGGTTTATTTGAACAGTGAGAGTAAGAATGTCAAAAAGAAAATCCAGAAATCTACATTATACAAAAGATAAAAATTGACTTGCATTTAACTGTGGGAAATAAGTATTCGATCCCGTTGCAACCAACAAGGATTCTGGCTTCCACAGTCCTTTAAAAAAAGTACTCCTTATATCAACTTGTTACCTGTATAAAAGACACCTGTCCACAGAATCAGATTCCAACCTCTCCACCATGGGCAAGACTAAAGAGTGGTCTAAGGACCTCAGGGACAAGACTGTAGACCTGCACCAGGCTGGTGCAGCTCGGTGAGAAGGAGACAACTGTTGGTGCCATTATTCAGAAGAAGAATGTGTGTGTTTCTAAATGGGAGTAACACAAAATGAGCATCAGTCGCCCTCGGTCTGGGGCTCCACACAAGATCTGGCCCCGTGGGGTCTTGATGATGATGATGAGAAAGGTGAGGGATCAGCCAAGAACTACACGGAGGAACTTGTTAAAGATCTCAAGGCAGCTGGGACCACAGTCACCAAGAAAACTATTGGTAACACACTACACCATCATGGATCAAACCCAGCAGCGCCTGAAGGCCCCCTGCTCAAGATGAACATGAGAGGCCGTCTGAAGTTTGACAAGGAGCATCTGATTGATTCAGAGAAGGCTTGGGAGAAGGTGACGTGGTCAGAGGAGACCAAAATGTTGATCTTTGGCATCAACTCGACACCCCGTGTTTGGAGGACGAGAGATGCCGACTATAACCCCAGAACACCATCCCCACCGTCAGGCATGCAGGTGGAAACATTCTGCTTTGGGGTTGTTTCTCTGCTAAGGGGACAGGAGGACTTCCCTGCATCGAGGAGAGGATGGATGGGGCCATGTACCGTACAATTTTGGCCGATAGCCTCCTTCCCTCAGCTGGGACACTGAAAAAGGGTCATGGATGGGTCTTCCAGCATGACAATGAAGCTGAACATACGGCCAAGGCAACACAGGAGTGGCTAAAGAAGAAGCACATTTAGGTGATGGAGGGTCCTATCCAGTCTCCGGACCTTAATCCCATAGAACAGTGATTCTCAAATGGGGGTATGCGGACCCCTAGGGGTACATTGGGGTACTGCAGGGGGTACGTGAGATAAAAAAAAAAACAAGAAAAAAGTTAATTTAAAAAAAGACCATGCATGATTACAAAAATAATCTTAGTACAATAAGTTAAATAGAAAACACAATTTTATATAAAATATTCCTAGAACCACCAAGGGGGTCCTCATATAAACATGTCAAATTGGTGTATTGTATTTTATAGTTTTGCATAATATATCATTTTGTTCATTGGTTTGTTAAACAGATATTACTTCAGTTGAAAAACTCCTTTGAAAAATCAGTTTAAATATTCTTTTCTTTTTTCATGCATAAAATGAAAATATCCTTAGTTTGTTGTAAAGGAGTTAATAAATCACACACTGAGGGAACATCACTATATTGGAATTATTTGTATAGGCTTTTTCGATCAAACATTTTCGGGGTCGGTCAGGGGGTACTTGGCTGAGAAAATGTTTCAAAGGGGGTACATGACTGAAAAAAGTTTGAGAAGCACTGCCATAGAACATCTGTGGAGGGAGCTGAAGCTTCCAGAGGCCAGGCATCAGCCTCAACCTGAAGGATTTGGAGAGGACCTTCAGAGAGGAGTGGACCAACATCCTTCCTGAGATGTGCACAAACCTGGAGACCAGCTACAAGAAGCGTCTGACCTCTGTGCGTCCAACAAGGGTTTCTCCACCGAGTACTAAGGCATGCTTTGAAAGGGGATCAAATACTTATTTCTCACAGTTTAATGCAAATCAATGTTTATCTTTTATATGATGTCAATTTCTGGATTTTCTTTTTGATATTCTTTCTCTCATTAGTAAAATAAACCTACCATTACAATTAAAGACTGTTAATTTCTTTGTAAGTGGGTAAACTTACAAAATCTGCAAGGGATCAAATACTTATTTCCTTCAGTGTATGGAGGAATTGTATTGTATGTATTTGTGGAGTCATAAACATGACACAATAACCAATAAATACCTCTGGGGGGCGTCAGCTCGATGTTGTTGATCTCACAGAACCCAGCAGGGAAGATGGATGGAGACATGGAGTGATAACAGAACCAGTCCGACCCGTCAGCCGCCTCGGAGCCGTCGATCCCGATCATCAGATACCCGTCGGCCAGCACCTGAGGAGGAGGACAGGTTTACTATCAGGTGATTAATCAGGTTATTTCAGAAGATTCATCTAGTGTTTTTTGTATTCATCTTAATATTTTATGTGATTACTCAGGTGATTTAGTTGTATCTGTTAATCAAGTGGATTCAATCAGATGATTAACTATCAGGCTTTATTCAAGTGATTAATCAGGTGATTTTTCAGGGACATTAGTTTCTCCCGACCTTCCTCACTGTGGCCACGCAGATGGCGGACAGGTTCAGAGGGTCGATGGCTTCTAGTTTCATCGTGTCTTCAAACCAGGAGCCGCTTTGATCCACCTCCTTCACCTGCAGATACATTACACACTCATCAAACTCATATTATTATTATTTTTCCAAGCATTTTGTCTGTTGGACTGTACACGGCACACATTTAGTAGAATGTCAGAACAACTACTAACTGCACGCACACAGTGAAATATATCCTAAATCATGGATTCATAAAGTTACCTTAGCAAAGAGCTGTCCAGGAGCGTCCAACTGAACACTCAGCTTCTTCGACACATCTGGAAAAAATGGTTTCATCTTCAATCTGCCTGCTTAAATTGAACATTTCCTAAATGCAGTCTGGTGACATCTGCACACATCACTGAGTCTGATCTATGATATTTTTAACACACATTTCTTATTTATATTTTATTACATTACATTACATTGCATTTAGCTGACGCTTTTATCCAAAGCGACTTACAATAAGTACATACGACCAGGAAGACACAGCCCAGAAGAAAAACAGAATCATAAAGTACATCAGGTTTCATAGAGCCAAACATTTCAAGTGCTACTCAACTGGCTATAGATAAGCCAGTCCTATGTTAGTATATAAGTGCTTTGTTAGTAATTCTATCGCTCGAAGTGGAGTGGAGTATAATAAGCTTTTTGATTTCTTATTGAGTTTTCTCCCTGTTTTTATATTCATTTTGTGTGTGTGTATTTCCTTATTGTGAAGTTCTTTATGATGCAGTCATGCAGTCCTTTATTTATATCATTAAATGAGTTGGAACCCACCGGATCGTTTGAATCTGTGTCCGATGGAGCGCGACCAGCCAATGCTGTGGATCAGAGGACTGTACATGTGACACCAGAAGTCGTCAGAGCCGTCGTCACACTCCTCGTACACCAGACGGAGGCGACCTCCGATCACCTGTAGCAGCACACACATAATCATCGTCAATCATACCATACAATGACAGACGTCTCCATGTGTGGACCCCGATTATTTATTTTTTACTCAAAAAGCTCAAAATCATTAGAGATATTAGTTAAATGTTTCTAAATGCCAAATAACAACTTTTCAACGGCTAAGCCTTTCCTTTAAAACTTTTGGCTAGATTTAGGGTTCATTTAGAACAACATCTCATGTTTGATTACATCTTGTAAGGTTTTTGCAAACATCTCCTTTGTAAAGTAACTAGTCAAATACATTTATACATTTGAAAAGATATTCAAAATGAAGGAGCAAAAAAATCAATAATCATGCACCACATGATTAACTTTCACTGTGATGCAATTTATTTTGAGAAAACCCAAATTTACCAAAATACTTGGGATCATAAAAACATTTCCCAGATAATTCAAAAAGACAGACAGAAATAAAGGAGACTTAATACCGCAATACAGCTTTAAAAAAATAATTTTAAGGCGACATATGTAGAAAATATGACCAGGATGGGACTGTAGACGGCTTTAAAGATGATTACGTTTTGAAAACCTCCAAACTTATTCTGCACAAGTATAATAAGCTTCATCAGTCTTATTTTGAAAAGAAACCCAGAGAAAAACCTCAAGAAAATAAAGGAACATTTTGGACAAAAAAACTAGACTTGATCCATAAAGCTGTACATTTAAAGATGATCCTTAACATTATGATACTAAAATAAGACTACTCTGCTACTTTTATAGTATATTATTAAGTCATATTTAGTACCATAAAGTCCTAATGAGAGCTTTTGCACTTAAGATGAGCAGGCTGTAGCATTCTTACAGTAAAAGCATGCAGAGACTTGCATTGAAGCACCAGCATACTCCCAACAGGCACTGCACGATTAAACAGGAATATGCATTACAAATATAATTGTTCATTTATTTCATGTGTGAATATTGTGCGAGTCCCACCTGTTCCACCAGAGCCACACGAGTTCGACACAGGTGAGTTTTATCCACCACCTCCACCCTCATCTGCTTCATAAAGGGAACCTGCAGACTCTCCTGCACCTGAAGAGGATTACAAAGCAAGGACATTTTGAAAAGAGCTGCACAGAGGTGGGTTTCTCCATGGTCAATACTTTCATTAACTTTTTATTTTATTTAAAGCTCAAGCTTTAGCTCAAGTTCAATGCATTGTTTAGCCCCTGCTGCTGTAAAAAAGAAGAAGAAAATGAATGCCAATATGGGACGATTAAAATACATCTAATCTTATTTAACGTTATAATATGTTTCTTTGCATCTGATAGGAGCAACAAATCGGACGCCACATTACTGAAGTCAGACCAACATCTATTTAACCTACTTATTGTCAGAATTGTCCTGCAGTGCATTTTCTTTTCAATACAAAAAATAAACATTGTGTTTAAGTGCACTTAAATGCAGCATTACTACTATTCATGCTTATTTTACATAGTATGTGCAGTAGTAACTCATATCTTCATCATTTATTTATTCACAAATACAAGTACAATCATACGACATGATGGCGACATGGGAAAAGGGACACCCAGATAAGCTGGAAAGTATGGGCCCAGACAGTAACAAGTCCATTAAATATGATTAAAACATCTAGTATTGGAGAGGGTTCAAAATCATACCTAAAACTAATGATTTATAAACTAAACCAATCTAACCCTAACCACTAAATGTTCCAAAATATTTATTTCATCAGTAAACATTGATTTTAAATTGGTAACAAATAAGCACAGACACATTACAAGGGGAAATATTCATATATATATTTAAATGCATTTCCGAGTAAGCACAGTTGTGACACTGTGTGTGTGTGTGTGTGTGTGTGTGTGTGTGTGTGTGTGTGTGTGTGTGTGTGTGTGTGTGTGTGTGTGTATGTGTGTGAGACCTTGGAAGGAAAGTCCTGTGGCAGCGTTTTGGACCCCGTCAGTCTTTTGATGAGGAAGGTCTTCCAGTTGGTGATCCTGTGCAGGATAGCTACATACACACATCATCAAAAACATAGTAAATTAATCTTTAGATGTATTTATGTTTCTACTATTTATAAAGCTCATAAAGATAAATCATTATGCTAGCTAACTGAGGATATTTAGTCATACAAGCATAACATTTCATAACTTCAGATTTGCTGTGTTATTTAAGTGAAATGTAATTCAAAATTTCAAAATTTATTTTTTCTTATCAACTTAGATTTGTTAGAAAAATGTTCTCAGCTTTAAAGGTCACCTATCATGCAATTTTTAGTCAATAGCATAGGACTCAGATATATAGAAATATATAAAAAACATGTCTATGAAGTGCTTTGCTCAAAATACCTAACAGATCACCCATTCTAGCCATGCCTCATATCCCTCTATTTCACAAAAAAGAGGGGGCGGAGCTTATGCAGGACCTGGCAGATACTTTCTAAAAATAAATGCTGCGGTGATGAAACACCGTATCAAGGATTATTTCTGAAACATTATGGTGCTCAAAGGCTTTCTCTGAATCGATATCTTGTTTGTGCATATGTAATAAGGGTATTTATACCTAGAGTTCTGTGCTAAGTGCATTAGCATTTTTTTGCTTAGGGCTTATTTAGAAGCTTCTATGAGACTTGTGTTTTGTTTCGGTAAAAATGGTTCGTATTGTCAGTTAGCTGATTTTCTTCCCGTTAAATGGGTATGACACATTAATAGGTTTTTAAATGTTAAGAAGCCCTGAGACAGTTTTGTGAAAAGAAAACCTGCAGCTCCCGCGGGCGGGGCCCTCCGGGTTGAACAGGTTAAGAAGTAAAAGACAAGCATAAGTTTAATTATATTTTTTTAATTTGCTGAGGGCCGATGCAAAATGGTCCGCGGGCCGCATTTGGCCCCCGGGCCGTAGTTTGGACACCCCTGATCTAGAGTAAAACACATTGTCACTAAAGCATGTTTAACTCTGGCTCTTTCTCTGGAGAATTCAGAAATCACTTTTGCAGGAGTTATATCTACTCCACCAGAGTTGTTAGTCTTACTCTGAGGGGGCACCAGGGGTTTCCCCCCAGCAGCACACCAGCCCACCGGGTGGATGTCCGGCACACACAGGTTCAGCCAGAAGTCTCGGGTGGAGTCGCCGTCGAAGCCCTCATACCGCATCAACGCCTTAAAACCTGCACACACACAACATGTCAGGAGACATTAGAAATGAGAAGAACTGTATATAATTAACTGTTTAGGTGCTAAGCATTATTTTGGATAAGCATACAACAAAACAAGCCAAACACAATAAAATAAATAGATTTCTGATATTACGTTTCCAGCTTTTCTAACTATTGTCATCTGCGTAAAGAGAGATATCGCATTGCAGTACGAAATAGTATCATCTGCATAAAGATAGATATTGGAGAACACCTAGCATAACCTGTCTCTGTGTCTCTGTCTCTTTGTCTTAAAGGGGAAGCCGCGCACTAAGAAGGCCAAGGTTCTGCAGATCATAGATCATTCAAATGTAGTGATAGGGACGAATGAATACAGAAATGCAGAAAGACAGACAGTGAGAAAACTACAATTAAATTCAGAAAAGCATTTTTATAAACAGTTGTTTAAAGTCCATCCATCCATCTTCTCCCGCTTATCCGTGGTCGGGTCGCGGAGGTAGCAGTTCCAGCAGTTCCAGCAGAGAGCCCCAAACTTTCCTTTCCCTGGCCACATCAACCAGCTCTGACTGGGGGATCCCAAGGCGCTCCCAGGCCAGCGAAGAGATATAATCCCTCCACCTGGTCCTAGGTCTACCCCTTGGTGTCTTCCCAGCTGGACGTGCCTGGAACACCTCCCTAGGAAAGCGCCCAGGTGGCATCCTAACTAGGTGCCCGAACCACCTCAACTGGCTCCTTTCGACACGAAGGAGGAGTGGTTCAACTCCGAGTCCCTCCCGGATGACCAAACTTCTCACCTTATCCCTAAGGGAGACACCAGCCACCCTGCGGAGAAAACCCATCTCGACCGCTTGTATCCGCGATCTCGTTCTTTCGGTCATGACCCATCCTTCATGACCATAGGTGAGGGTAGGAACGAAAATGGCCCTGTAGACAGAGAGCTTTGCCTTCTGGCTCAGCTCCCTTTTCGTCACAACGGTGCGGTAAAGCGACTGCAGTACCGCTCCCGCTGCTCCGATTCTCCGGCCCATCTCACGCTCCATTGTTCCCTCACTCGAGAACAAGACCCCGAGATACTTGAACTCCTTCACTTGGGGTAAGGACTCATTCCCTACTTGGAGAGGACAGTCCATCGGTTTCCTGCTGAGAACCATGGCCTCAGATTTGGAGGTGCTGATCCTCATCCCAACCGCTTCACACTCGGTTGCGAACCGATCTAGTGAGTGCTCAAGGTCGCAGACCGATGAAGGCATTAGAACCACATCATCTGCAAAAAGCAGTAGTGCAATCCTTAGTCCACCGAACTGCAGACCCCCTCCCCCACGACTACGCCTCGAAATCCGATCCATGTATATTACAAACAGGATTGGTGACAAAGCGGAGGCCAACCCTCACCGGAAATGGGTCTGACTTACTGCAGAGGACGCGGACACAGCTCTCGCTTTGGGAGTACAGAGATTGGATGGCCCTGAGTAGAGACCCCCCTCACCCCATACTCCCGCAGCACCTCCCACAGTAACTCCCTGGGAACTCGGTCATACGCCTTCTCCAAGTCTACAAAACACATGTAGACCGGATAAGCGTACTCCCAGGCCCCCTCCAGGATCCTTGCGAGAGTAAAAAGCTGATCCGTCGTTCCACGACCAGGACGGAATCCGCATTGTTCCTCCTCTATCTTGTTTAAAGTCAACATTAGGAGTGTAACGGTATCCGTATTCGTCCCGTACCGTCACGGTTCGGACGTCACGGTTCGGTGCATGCAGTCACACGGCGAATACGCCTTTTTTACGAGTGGGAAAAAAGTCTGTTATTCAGGGCAGTATCCACTACACTATTTATAATCCAGGGGGCGGCATTGCGCCTAAAAGCTGTTTGCCAGCCGCCCTTAAACAACAAATGAAGAACAAGAAGAAACAACAACAAAACGAACAAAATCCCAGAAGAAGAAAAGTTAGTTTTGCGAGTTCAGATAACACACAGGAGCTAGAACCCACCTGCTTCTTTTAAATCAGCTGTGTGTGAACATTTCGGGTTCCCTGTGGACTACAATAACGATGAAGTGCGCGAGTGGTGGATCGGACGAGGACGGTGTGTCGGCGTTGTTCTACAGTGGTGCGGTATGCTAATGGAAACACACGCCAAACATGCTAAATCATATCAGAAGGCATCACCCAGATTTGCCGGAGCCCGGCAAAAGACAACAGCAGTTCAACAGCTGATCCCCGCTGTTTTCAAGAAGCCAATAGACATGAGAGCCGAGAGACCAAAATAAATAACGGAAGCTTTTGGCATATGTTTTTCAACGACTTTGCGCTCTTGAAACAATTTCTTATTATTTATTTTGTAATATTTTCAAGACATTCTTTTTAGTTTTACAGCTTGATGAAACCTTTTTGTTTGACATCAGCGATTATAGATAATATGGCCATCTGAGTGTGTGTGGTACTGTTTGTGGTTTGTTTTTATCTGTGTAATACAATTAATTATTCAAAATGTTAGAGTTCCTTATTTTTAAACTGAAACTTGCACTACTGTTCAAAAATAAATAAAAAACAAACCTGGAATTATGCATTTGGGACTTTTTTTTGCTTTTTCTTGTTGTACCGAACCGTGACTTCTGTGAACCGTTACACCCCTAGTCATGTAAACATTTTGTGACTGTGAAGCACTTTAAAATGGATTGTGTGAGTCAAAACTCCAACTTATTGTGCACCACTATAATAATCTACTAATTTGAAAAAATTAGTAGTGAACTAACGAAATTATTTGGACAATCGATCAAATCAGATTATTTAAATTGAATAGAGACATAAAGAAAGTAAAGAAGGCTTAATACAGTAAAGCATGTTTATAAAAAATTCGATTTCAGTCGACATTTAGCATAAACCGTGCTTTTAAGATGATGAAAGTGAGTAGTGACTCCAAACTAATTCTACACCAATTAAGGGAGCTTTATCTTGGCTATATAAAAGCACATTTAAAACAAGCTAAAGTGACACAATAACAGAAATAATTGGAACAATTGATCCAAAAAGGTAATTTGCATAACCTGACCCTAATAAAACTAAGATGGAAAGATTGACAGATGACTTAATAATTAAATGTATGATTATAAAAACATTTAACCGGATGCGACTTTCGAGAGCGCTGGAAGGGTGATAACATATTCTGCTCCACTATATTAAAGCTCAATCTGTGATGAATTTCACTTTTGTAAAAACAACCATGGAATAAGACAACGTAGACATAGCGGAGAGGCCGAAATGTTAGTAGTGGAATCTTTCTGGTTTGGCCATTTATGGTAAGATATTTGAAAATAGATTACATTTTGGATATAATATTTAAAACATTGTACCAGCTAGTTTGATGATGCCAGCGATCCAGTAGACCTTCATGGGCAGACCGCTGTCCGTATTAGTGACCTCCACCCGAATGCCTTCACTGATGTCGCCCCATGACCTCCCCATAGGGACCTAAACAACAACATCATATTGTGACATCAAACATTTCCGCAGAGAAAACAGGTGAGAGCTCCAGAAGGTAAGGTGTGTGTTCATGTGCTGTGTGTGTGTTTGGACCCACGTGTTTAAAGCAGTCGACCGGCGCTCCCGTGGCTTCAACGTCTTCTAGGTAACGACCCCAGTCGAACACTTCCACAGTTACTGCAGCAAACACACAAAGAACAGATGGCTTAAATACACCAGAAGAAGAATAAATACTTTTGAAAGTTTGACAACTTCTAACATCCAACGACAACGTGTCATAAGGATGTGGTGTTCTATATTTCAGTGCCAACAGTTAAAACAGTAACATACATGCTCACTATGATTAAAATGTTGTCCTATACATCTGAGTCATTCATAGTACTTCTCCAAAATCCAGTCAGTTTTAATGGAGTGTACCACCAGGATTTGAAGCCATTCATAGGTTGGTTAGTGAGTTAGTCAGTGTGAGGACTCACTGCTTTTCTTGACGCCGCCATGCTGGTTGGCCTGATGCTGAGCGTACGCAGCTAGTTTTGTCATCAGAGGCTGTTTCTGCAGAACCTTGGCCTTCTTAGTGGGCGGCTTCCCCTTTAAGACAAAGAGACAGGTTATGCTAGGTGTTCTCCAATATCTATCTTTATGCAGATGATACTATTTCGTACTGCAATGCGATATCTCTCTTTACGCAGATGACAATAGTTAGAAAAGCTGGAAACGTAATAACAGAAATATTTCCAGTAATATGAACTCCTGAAACAACAGCAGGTTAAAGAGTTGCTGTGTTTTTTTTACCTGCAGTCTGGCGAGGATGCTGGCCTTCTTGGAGTTGGACGAGTAACTCCTGGAGCAGGAGACGCTGCAGAAACGTTTGGTTTTACTGTAGAAAGCATCTCTGACGCCCACCATGCCACACATCTCACAGGTCGCTGAGAATCAGACATACGAATATAACTTCAGTCACTTTGTTATGACAAATACACATTGAACTAATAAAATAACATGTTGCTGGGATGACAAATAATCAGTTAAAGAATGAAGCTCCAAATATAATAAGATTAGAAGAAAATGCTATGGTGCGATTAAACAAAACCCTGTGAAAGTATACCAAGTCTATGCAAAGAAGTGAGAAGAAAACAAGGAAACATTTAAATCCCGAGAGTGATTGGAGGAAATACGGGCAAAGCTTGTGTCCGTTGAGATTCTCCTGACGTTGTAACTTCAGAAGTGTCCGAAAAGGTTTTTCTTGCGTATATGGGATACTATCATCAAAAATAAACACCTGAAATGCACAGTATGTTGCTATCTGTGTGTAAGCATTAACGCCTCATTTAGATGATGGATTAGCTGAAATGTTAGCAGAGACCTGATCAACTAAAAACCAACATTTTTCATTTTGACAAATCCCCATTATGCTGGAGTTATTCCTGCATCATTTTGATAAGTTTAATGAAATGAAATTCAGCTGAGTGAAATGATCCCACGGTCAAAGTCACACGATTACCAAAATACAGATTGGTGTGTCTATGTTAATCATCTAAATGGTATAGAAATGGATTATTGCTGTGTTTGGCAGACTACAAGTGATCATACTTTGTATTCATGTATGTTTAGGGGCATATTTTTTACATCTCTTCATATGTATCTATTTCGATTTTTGCTAAAGTCTAGATGCCAAACGGCCTTTAAATAACAACTAATGAACATACAGATCTAAATAGTCTATTAATAGAGAACCAACATCTCCAATTCTTTGACTTGCTGTCTGTTTATCACAGTTTTGGGACGAGGAGGGGGATGCATCAGACTGACCCATGCCGGCCTTCCCGTCGGGGTATGTGTACACCTGTCCGTTGGTCTTGATGAGAGTCAGGGAGGAGGAGGAGGGGTTGTAGTGAGACCCCCCTCCTCCCCCCAGCTCCTCCTCGTCACTGTCCTCGGGGCTGGAGGCGCCGCTCCCCCCGCTGGACTCAGTGCTGCAGCTGCTCCGGTCCTCCTCGAAACCGTCCAGCATCCCGAACGAGTCGCGCCGTTTCCTGCAGGGACGCTCCGCCTGGGGAGGAGCAGCTGCCGTCAGACACAAATAGTTTGGAGGCATGTGCTGCTCACAAATGGAACTTATAGCTGTGCATTGGTTGAACATAATTATCATCTAGACCAGTGGTTCTCAAACTTTTTTCAATAATGTACCCCCTTTGAAAAAAAAATTCAGCCAAGTACCCCCTGATCAGCACAAAAACATTTTGTTAAGGAAAAAACGCCTATATAAAGAGGTACAGTACAGTGCTGCACCATCAGTGTCTGATTTATTAAAGCAACAACATTGTAACTGAGAAACACTTAAATGCTACATTTCAAATGTTTACAATCCATCACTAAATTCATGGCAACCCAATTTTAACATCATGCAATAACACTAAGACGACATTAGTTGCATTGAACTGATCTTTTTAATAAGTTGTACTTACAATGTAGTGAAACATGGGCTTGTGCTTCACTGAGGATCTTTGTCATTCTGACAGGGAGGCCACTGCAGTTATTACACTTCGTGTTTTGAAATATCTGTAACTCTGTTCATGAATATAAAACCCACACTGCTCAAACTTTGTAACTTTTCCTAAAATTGGAATATTTATTTATTTAGGGGCGTGGGGAATTAAGAGAACAAAATATATGAGCA
Source organism: Harpagifer antarcticus (assembly GCA_902827135.1). Lineage (NCBI taxonomy): Eukaryota > Metazoa > Chordata > Actinopteri > Perciformes > Harpagiferidae > Harpagifer > Harpagifer antarcticus. The sequence goes on along the minus strand of CADEHL010001093.1, from coordinate 2,828,424 downwards.
TTTTATGAGCATGGGATTTTGACCCCTCATATAAACATATGCATAATGCTGCGCTATACTTTGCGGCCACACGCCGTTGCCAAGCAACGCTTATTGTTTAGGTCCTTTGATAAGCAGGCAGTCATATCATTAACTAGAACTAGCTAGATCTGATAGATTTGGACATAAACGCAAGTGAAGTCTAACCGGACGCGAGAGAGAGATCAGATCAGCTGCTGCTGACGGAGAACACGCAGCTCTGCATGATCACAGCTCCGCCGCTGTGACGGACCGTTGAGTGGAGCAAAATACACTAAGAGTTAGACCTAGCACACTTAGCTAGTTTATCTACTCTGGAACTAGCTAAACTAGTTATAAATATATTTATTCTTTACTGTCGGGTCACTATTACAGGTTCAGCGAGCTGCACGAGACTGACGGGCTGTCAGGAGAGGGAGAGGAAAAGAGAGCACCCCGTTTATTTTTCCCATGTTATTATCCAGAATTACTGTAAACCTTTGAATAAAGTAGTTCATCTACTAGCAGTTTTTTTAAATGCATTACTTATGTTTTTTTTTTTCATTAACATAAAATAAATTTCACGTAGGCTACCCCCTGCAGTACTCCAACGTACCCCTAGGCGTCCGCGTACCCCCATTTGAGAACCACTGGGCTAGACGACACACTCCCCCCCTGAAGCGCTTCCATTGGACTCCTATATTCAATTCCTTACCATAGTGCCCTCACTATGTAACACTGCCGCTAGCGCTTCAACACATTGTACGTGATTGGACCAATCACAACAGAGCCGGCAGCTAACCAATCAGAGCAGACTGGGCTCTGGTTTCAGACAGAGGGTGAAAAGAGGTGGTGCAGCACAGGCAGTATGAGAAAAATAAAGAGCTTTTTGAACATTAAAGCATGGAGACATGTCACAGTAGAGACACTACAAACAAATATGAACCCTATAATATGCATCATATTATATTATTAGTGTTTAAATAAATATTGTGAAATATATGTCATATGTAATCATCTTGAAATGCTATGGTTGATTAGCGGACAGATGTACGTTTAACATGTACAAATATGGTTGGTGTAGATGGTCCATGAGTAACTGGGAAAAATATAAAACAAAAATAATAATAATAAAGGTCCGCAAACAACAATTAAAAACCACTGAGAAATGTGAATTCAAACAATAAAACAAAGAATACAATTCAAATAAATTAAACACAAAATAATAATTGAGACAAACAGTCTATACAAAATGTTTAGACATGAATCTATTAGTAATACAAAACAATTATATTCATAAAAATATAATTTAATATATAAAATTCACAGAGCTATATTTTTTGCATTATTCATAATTTTATGTTGGATTCTTTGAGTTTTGCTATGACTAGTAAGGTACATTCATTGCAGGATTTTAACTTGTAGTGAAGACATTTTGATAGTGTGGTATACTGCAATTAAGGATCTGAAGGCTTAGTTTATTTGTAGGAAATATTAAAGAAACAATGGGATCAGTGGATACATTCTTGGCACTGTTTTAGTATTGTGCAGGATGATGCAGAAATACACAAGTCATCGTATAGTACCATATAAGTAGTAGTACCATTTTGAGAGTTTTGATTTGGATGATTACCGGGATAATATATTGAGCCAGTTCCAAGATATTATCCAGGGTAATCATGCCATGATATGTTCATACTGTCCCAAACCTAGCTGCAGCCAATAATTATTGCCATTAGTGATTCATCTGCAGATTAGTGTCAACTAATTATTGCCGTTCTATTGTCAATATACTAATTTAGGCTATGAATTATCTGATTTTCCCCACACACATAGTTCTGCTGCCAACACCACTGCAGTGCGGTGCACAGAGAACAGAACAGGCATCTTGACTAGATGAGACACGAAATGACCTCCAAAATTCAGACCATTGTATATTAATTTTATTCTAGAAGAAAGGAATGTATACGTTATAATCAAAAGCCGGGAAGTATACGATTCAGCTAAAGCCCACCTTTTATTCGGCATACACTGAATACACCTAGCACAACAGCGTGTTATGGAAATGGCATCTTATTTTCAATATATTCACATTGCCTATCACTGCTCTTCACTGTGCTCAGTGTTGAGCGTTATGAGACTGTACTGTGAAAACAGCTATACGATAATAAAGGGACATTTAACTGATTTACAAACTGCTTGGTAAAATAAATGCATGCATAATTAAACGGCGCCTTGTCCGTTTTAGTGACCAATTTAAAGTTCTGGTCAGTGAAATGTGTGCCCATTGTCAACCAGAAATGAGACCTGATTTCGCTTGATTTTACAGTGGAGTTCAGTGGATAGAGGTGTTGAGATCAGGCGAAGCAATTACAAAAAGGCTCTGTTTATGAACGAATTAAATAGTACCTGGAAGTATTCTGTATGCCGAATGATTGCCGATATTGAGCTACTAAATACAAATTTGAATATTATGTTAATGAAGGATATTTTATTGTGAGATAGCACTAGAACTTAAAAGTAGAGGTTTTCTCAAAGGAGTTTGGCCCCGACTCCGAGCGGTCTCTCTGAGGAATCCTTCAACGCCGCTGGTACAGCCACAACAAAGGACTTGAATGCGGGTTCCCGCACGGACAGACAAGCCGGAGAACTCACCAGATCTCTGGGGTTTTCCATCAGGCCGGGCCGCGGGGGGACTCTCACTGAAACCCTAAAACCGAGCAGCAGATATCGCAACAAAATGATCATACCTGCAGTGCGCAGGCGCCGGGACCGCAGCTGCTCATCTCCCATTGGCTGATGCCTCTGCTCGAGTTCAGATGAGGTGATGTGTCCACCAGTGAACCCTGCTGGACAGGAACAGAAACGTTTAGTCATTGACATAACACTAATAATAATTAAAAAACTATTCAAAAGTTAATTATAATAATAATAATAATAATAATAATAATAATAATAATAATAATAATAATAATTTTAAAAAGATATATATATATATTATACGTTTGTGTCTGTAGCCATCAGGCTGCACAACCAGGGGTTAACAATGTAACACATACAAGTACTGTACATAAATCTGCACTGTTTGCACACTAACTTTGACCTGCACACGTATGCAAATATATTTAACAATCCGGACTCAAATATGTATATATGTTCATTCAATTCATTTCTTATTTACACAGTTACTTACCTGTGTATAACTTTTTTCTTTTTAATTTAGTCTTTCATTTTATTAGTGGTGTCGGAATCTGTGCTGTCCTGTTTTTCAACCTCACTCTGTTGCTGCTTCTGAATTTCCCCACGGGTATCAATAAAGGTCCATCTGGTCTTATCTTATCTTATAATATATTATAAGCTGTGTCTGGCAGTGGTATTGGTGTTAATGTGATTCGTTTCTTATGTCGAAGTAATCAATTACTTATGTATGTAACAAAAAGGAATAAGACAACAATATACAACTATTCTAGAAGAGTACTCTGAACATATTATCTGCAAGATGTACAGTAGGCCTACTTAAAGTATTGAAAGTAAAGCTGGAGACAGTAGAGAACATTTTAAAGACATTATGGTTTATTGTTTTTGTTCAACAAATTGTTAATGATAATACATGTTTTTGTAGCAACTTTTAAAACCCACTTTATAAAGTGCTTCACAAAATATAAAATAATTCAATAAAATGACACTTAAATAAATCATTCATCATACTTTTTACTGTATATATTGTTTGTAAAGTGAAACATGGACAGCTTAAGAAGCAATTGTTCCTTTTAATGTACTCAGGTAAATGGCTGAAGCTAATTTCGAAAACTATTACTTTGATAAAAACAACATAAGAAGGAGTAAACTAAAATAGGGATATGTAATAAAAAATGGTTTAAAATATAATAAATTGTTAAGAATTGATGCAGTAAAAGTCCATTTAAGTGTGTTTTGCGAAACGATTTAAAAGAGGATAAATATGTGGCTTGTGTTACATTCTTAATAGATTAACTAGTAATTAAAGCTTTCAGGAAAATGATATTGAGTCAAAGTTTAATATTTAGATGTAGTACAAACATTTAAAAACTCAGGTAAAGTACCACAGCATTGTACTGTAATGTAATAACTGTGCCAAGGCATTATTTAATCCGTCATGTTTTTGTAAAATGTTACAACCCTTATTAACACAGCTTTTTACTCAATTTAAAAATGATAGACCAATATATTTCCATTATTCAGGGTTTTATGGTTTAGTGGGGCAGCTGCTTCTGAAGTGTGAAACTTTGATTTATAAACATAATATGAACATATTCATATTTTAAAATGATAATTTTGTGTTAGAAGTGTTGCTTTGTTGAATAGAAACATATTCCATGTTTAAAGGAGGAGCTTCCCATTTATTTTACATAACATAACAACATTCCAGATATCAAATGATAACATTGACACAATCTGTGTTTCTCTGTCTTTAATACAACAACAAAAACACATAATTGCTATTCAGCATAAAATAATATTCCCTAATAGATTTGTGTGCATTAACTGAGCACAATGTTAGTGTTACAATTCCAAAATAAGACTGAGGTTTATAAATGCAGAGTTAATATTTCTCTAAAAAGCAAGAAAACACTACATTTGAATTTGTTTTCCCAATTGAATTTTGCATGGACCCAAAAAAATTGCCGTGCTTTTCTTGTGTGATTTTTTGCTTTATATTCTGATGCATGAATAAAAAATCCTTTCCACACCTTCCCACAACTAGATGTGCATATGAAATACAGTATATGTTCTGACAGGTGTCCTTTGGCCCTCAGGTTACAGAACACAGTGATCCAGAACATCTGCAGGTCAAGTGAAAACCTGAATGTCGTTTTCTCACAACTTAAATATGCTAATGAGGGGAAGGGCTGCATTGCTGGAACCTGTTCTAAATGTCATGATTTAAAGGTTAGGATGATTAAACCTGAGCTCCATCAAGACCTGATATACCTGTGAAAGAAACACTTCACACGCAAAGACTGGAGCTTAGACAGCTGCTGAAAGAAGAGATTTAGATGTGCAGCATTAGAACGAGGCAGAAACCAACCTTTACACCTGTATTTGTGCAGAGAAACACACTTTAAAGGAGCAGGGAGGAAAGATGATTTGACGTGTGATATCCAGAAGTGAACACAAGTGAGTGGTGAGATGACACAGGTTCTCCGTGCAGGCAGAGCATCCCATGCAGGGGTGGGTTACCGTGTTCATCATGGACCTGGAGTCTTGGTGCATTACAGCACGGCTCCTGCAGCCCGGGCGCCGGACAGCAGCCGGAGCTTCTGTTTGTCCAGAGAGAGGCTCAGCATGCAGCAGCTCAACAGGAGGCTGGCCTCGTACCTGCAGCAGGTAGGAGACGCATGAGATGAACATAACACAACATTCCTCCTAAGATGCTTCAGCAGCAGCACAGAAACACCAACATTTAAGTGCAGCTATGGAGCTTTGTACTGATCTAGATTTTATGAATATTTCTACATATATTTATATGCATCAACTTTTTATTCTTTGATGCTCCAGGTGGAAATATTCCAAAACCTTCCCACTCTTCTCTCCGATGTATCTCGCAGCAGAACTAAAGCCACTAGCATAAGGATTTATAAGTGTTATTTTAATTATTGTTTTAAAGGGGAAGGATAAAATAAAAGTAGCAATTTCTCAACAGACTTCTTCTTTGACTGAGCACCGAATGTTGGAGCTTGGCTCACACCAACACAGGTTATGCCCTATTTATTAGAGTGTTTAAGTTTTAGAAATTATGGGGGATTAATAATAGTTCTCCACCATATTGTTCCTTTTGAATTTAAGCTCAAAGTTTCCTGTGAAGAACTATGTAATAGGTTATTAGTGAAGTACACATATGTAAATTACATTTAAAAAATCTTTCCATTCTGCAACTTCATTTTTGTCCTTCATTGGATTCCACAGCGCTGTGACATTTGTATGTAGAGTGATGAATAACAACTTCGATGTTTTTAAATATTACACATTACTTTTCACCTCCGATTGGTGGATGCAGGTCCAGAGTCTGGAGGTGACCAATCAGAGGCTGGAGTGTCAAATCCAGGAGGAGCTGGACAGGAAGTGTCCCCAAGAGTTGAGACACCTGGACGGACACCTGAAGGTGGTGTCCCTGCTGCAGGGACAGGTGACAGAGAAACACTAATGATCCAATTTAATAACAATTACAGCAATCTGACTACCATTAGAAACCCCAAACAACGAAATACAAAATAAATAATAATAATAATATTAATAATGATAATAATAATAATAATCATAATAATAATAATAATAATGATGATGATATTAATAATAATAATAATAATAATAATGATAATAATAATAATAATAATAATAATAATAATAATAATAATAATAATAATGTTGGTTTACTGACAATACAATAAAAAGTAAAGTAAGTAAAAAAAATAAGAAAAAAGTAAAGAAAATATGGTAAAATATATTAAAAATAATAATATGCAATAAAATAACAAGACAACAAGCAGATGAAGGCCAAATAAAGACAAGTTAAGGCTAAATATAGGCCAGATATAAATATAATATTGATCAGATAAAAAAAAAGGCAAATAACGACGAAATAAAAGCAACATAAATGCAAGTAAAAGGCTAAATAAAGTACATAAAACGCTGAGAGAATGACCAGATAAAAGCCAAATATAGACTGATTACAGGCAAGGTAAAGGTCAAATTAAAACCAGATAAAGACTAAAGAAAGATCAAATAAGGACCTAATATAGTCCATTCAAAAGCCACTCAAAATAAATTGAGCCAAATTACAATCAGTAAATACCAAAGTCAGGCCTGACGCAGCTTGCAGGGGAATGGAGGTTTAGCATCTTCCTCCGGCGCTGACTCTTCAGGAAGTTTTTCTTCTGCTTAAAGGTTAGACAGGTTGAGACGAGTCTGACTCTAAAATGTCAACATTCAAATGTCAGAGATTAAACTTGAACTTCAACATGATCTGATCATTTATCAAACAACAACCTGAATAGGTTGGGTAAGTGTTAGAAGTGCTTCATTGGATAGTGCCCTCCACAAGCCATGAGGCAGTATTCATCATTTATATATTCTAGTACATTTCCCGTCATAAATACAAGTCACCTTTAAAGTGTATGTCCCCAAGTCAATACCAACATGTCAGAAAGTCATGTCCAAAATCAGGAACAATTCCCCAAATCAGGTCCCAAGCAACACATAAACATCGCAAATGAAGACCAACAAATCAAGACAGCGAGTTCCAAATAAGTCCCAAATCATGAAAAGCAAGTTTCAAGTCAAGAAAGAAAGTCTCAAATTATTATTATAACTAGTATTTATTTCCAACAAATCTAAAAACACTTGAGTTGAGAGCAATGAGTCAGAAAGTCCAGACAGCAAGTCCCAAATAAACACAGTCCAAAATGATTTCCCATGTCATGACCAACACATTCTAAATGGACCTTTTCAAAACCTAACTCCAAATCAGTAACAATACACGAAAATCACTTTTGTGATGTCACAATGTTTTTTTTGCTTGTGTAACCATTAGCCAATAACCAACCAAGGTACCCCCCCCCCCCCCACACACACACACACACACACACACACCTTATCACCTCAATCTCCTCATAGAGCAACAATGTGTTTTTCCCAAACGATTGTTATTTACAGACAATATTCTTGCAGGTTGCATGGTGTTCTTAATTGTGTTTCTTTATGGTTGATTGCAGTTAGCAAGACAGTAGTAGTATAACGCATTGCTTAGGATAGAAGCCTCAGCTAAATGAAATGTAATGTAACGTATAAAAAGATATAGTTGATTACTCTAGCTCTCTCTCTCTCTCTCTCTCTCTCCTCCTCTCTCTCTCTCTCTCTCTCTCTCTCTCTCTCTCTCTCTCTCTCCCTCTCTCTCTCCTCTCTCTCTCTCTCTTCTCTCTCTCTCTCTCTCTCTCTCAGATCAGTGATTGTCTCTCGGCCCAGGCTGAGGTGAAGCTGCAGCTGCTCGGTGCAGAGCTCACCGTCTTCGACTTCAGCTCCAGGTACATCTCATTTACACTAAAGGTGCAATGATTAATCAATAAATCAATACAGTTATTTTTCATTCTTTAAAGGCAGTTCTCAGCTTTTTCAATATGGTGATTTGCTGCTTTTCTCTTACTTATATCATATATAAGGTAAATCTTGGACTTTTTAAAAACTTTTTCTGACATTTTACTTACGCCAATAATCTAGAGAATAATCTACAGATCAATCCATGATTAAAATATGTGTTAGTTGTAGCCCTACTGAACATAAAAAAAAAATCTAAATAAGAGCGTGCTGTAGATCAACCCAGTCCCTTTTTTTCGTGTCACACAGAACAATTTTAAAAGCAATGTATTTCTATTGGTAGTGTGTTTGGTGCCTGCACCACGTCTTTTTGTCCGGTCGGGTCTTGGAAGACCGGAAGCTGTGGGGTTCATAAAAAACATTTTCTTAAAAACAGGAAACAGACGTAGGCCTATATGGGACATTTCGAGCATCATTGCAATACACACCCACTGAACTGATCACCCAAGATCCTCAGCTATGGTTTAAACTCGTTGATTGGATGTTTTAGCCACAATGCATGTTGGGATCTGGTGTTAATGCGAAACAGACAGAAAGGTATATCCGTCATTTTATGGTAAGCTATTGAAATTGTGATTCCATAGATGTGTCTCCCATCACCCAAAACCCCTGACTATTCTCTCAACTCAGTATTTACATTCTTATATTCAAAGAAAATCAGTAATATCTTTAAAAACTACAAGTCCTTTTATATCAGCTGTGCACCGTTATAATAATAAATAATAATAATAGATTTAATTTGTTAGCGCTTTTACAGGTGCTCAAAGACGCTTTACAGATATAGTGAAGGGGAAAGGAAGGAACAACAAATACATATATAGTAAACAATCACACATTAAAAGCCAGATTGAAGAGGTGAGTTTTTGTTTTTGTTTTTGTTATGGTGTAAATAGAGGGGCGGACTGGCCATCGGGACGTTCGGGACGAATCCCGATGGGCCGGTACTGAAGTGGGCCGGTCGGACGATGTGGGCCGGCCGGTAACCGGCAGGGCTCGACATTATAAATGGCCCGCTGGCCCCACTGACACCCCGGGCCAGGCTACTTTCCACTTGCCCGCTCGGGCCACTACAAATATTGCTTTAAAAAAATGGTCCTGTGGTATTGGTATTTTGACTAGCAATTTAGTTAAATTGTTTCGTTTATCAACGCTACAGCATAGCGTTCCGTGAGTCGGTTGTCGTTGTTAGGTGAAAAGCAAACAGTTGTTTGCTGCGGAGCGCAGCGCGAGCAGGCTCCCGTGAGCGTGAGCGCGCTCCTTCACTACAGACTATCGCGCCACCTAACCATTCGCCAAAAATGTTTTTAATACCAGCGGTAACCGGCCAAGCGCCGGGCAAAAAACAATCTTCAAATAAAAGAAAGTCACCGGAGGAGTTAAATGAGAGTGACAGCATGAGAAGAAGAGGGAGAGAAAGTTTCAGCTTGATCGATGGAGTTGGCTTCTAGTGCAGTGACGCGTCCTAAAACCCTTTTATAATCTATCATTAGATTTATGATTCGAAAATTATAAAAGTAGGGTAGACATGTATGGGATTAGTTTTGTATCATAAAGATAAAGCAACACTTTCTCAGAATAAAGCAAAACTATGAGTTTAAAAGAAAAAAAAACTAAGTCAAGCAAAATAAAATAAATTTCAAAAAATAAAACTATAAGTTGCAAACTAATCATTTGTGTATTCATGTAAACTATAAGTATTTTTTCTTTGTTTTAACATAGGTTTTTGTTTGCAGTTCTTGTTTCTTCTTTCGCTCCCTCATTTTTTGTTTGAGATTTTGACACAAACATCCCAGGTGGGCGGGACTTGCAGGGGTGTGTCCCCATTGGCTACTCAGCTTTTGAGTGACAGCCCACTACACCACAGATCATACAGTGCAACTCATGCAGCAAACGGAGTCCACTCCGCTACCGGAGCGTCTACACAGCAGGGTGCGTTGACGCTTGGCGGTGGGCGTGTCTGAAGCTTGGGGATTTTTTGCGACCAACAACCAATCACATGAATCTCCCGCCCCCGACATACAAAGCAATAGCAATGTTAAAATGAAGTAAACTGGATATAAACTCCCCAAACAGGCGAAAACCTACCAGTTTCACCCACTGTCTCTGCCACCTCCCTCCATGCCTCGCTCCTCCGGTTTGTATCCCGGTCGATGAACAGAGACTGATCAGCACCGGGTGATTCACTACCGCTATAATGAATTTTCCCTCCATTTTTTGGAATATGAGGAAATGACCTGCGTAGTCTCTCCCAGCATACACACGGTTTGATTGGCTAGCGCTTGTACTGGCATATTTGCATAAACGGGATTTCATTGGCTGACGCTTCTGCCAAGGCGCCAAAAGTTGAACATTGCTCAACTTTTGAAGTGAGCAACGCCAGCAACGCTCCATGTCGCTTCCCAAAATGCAGTTCTGCTAAAAGTGACGTCACCCCATTCAAAGTGAATGGGCAGAAGCGTTGGAAGCTTCAACGCACGCCGCTATGTGGACGGGCCGTAGTGTCGGTGTCTCCTGGGGGGTTTTCATGAACATATCGGACTTATCTTATGGATTGCTGTGCATTATACTTGTGATGTGTAGTTTATACTTTATTCCAACTTTAAATATGTTAATACCTGAACACACTGCTGCTGTCAAATAATTTCCCAATTTGGGATTGATAAAGTGTCTTAGTCTATTTATTTTATAGATAAAAAACACATCTATGTATTTTTAAGCAAAAGGTGATACACAATATAAACTGTATACTATTATTTTTCAAAGACATGTTACATTTCAAAAGCATATATTGCTGTTTAGGACAAACAATTAAAGACTGCTTTAATTTAACAAATTCTACAATATAAAAGTGGCAGATTTGCTTTATTAAACAGAGCAGACCTAGGCTGCATACCAACACAATTAGGAACATGCTCACATCTTACTATGTTGGTCTGAAGAGCTGAAGCATTCATACACAATGGATAAAACCGGTGTTGTTTCATTCTATATCCTGTGAGGAAATGATAAACATTTAGCTTTAAAAATTTGACATACTATTCCTAGCCTGAGGAAGATATGAATAATCAACAGATTTGAATGGAATCTCTAACATGTTCATGTAAAATAAAGACAAAAGAGTGATTATACAAATTACATTTATTGAAATTTGAACCAGAAGATGAAGTCTCAAAGAATGTTTTAAATAAAAGGACATAAAACAAAAAGGTGGATAATAATAAAATCTATTAAATGTGTAAAGACATTTGGTCAAATGAAATGACACTGAGCCAGTGATAACAGTAACGCCAGCGTGGATGAAGCTGGTGCAGGTCTTTCTTCATGCCCCCCCTCCGTGTTGTCCCCTCAGAGGAAGTGGGAAAACGGGATAAGACTGGACGCCACACTGTCTCAATGATCCACACTGTTAATATGAGAAGAAAATAAATGTTTTAGGAAATTAAAAATATGAAGTTAACAAATAAAACACAGCTCAGCGGCAGTCATGGACGGTAGGTTTTCCTACAAAGTTAACTCAGCCTCCATTGATTTTCATATCAAATTAGTGTGTTAATAAAATAAGCTATCATGGCTTATACTTGCATATCTAAACAGAATCATGAAAGCCTGTTGGTAGAGTCAGGCACACGAGTCCGTTTGAGTGTGTGCGCCGGTGTCTGAACGCTCACTCACTGCTAGCTATGTAGCTAACTGTTAGGCTACCTAGCTTGCATTGTTATGGATCTAAAGGTAGCACAAGCTAACTTTCATAGCACAGCTTTACTTCTCACTTAACACAATAAAGAAACAGACCGTAGCACAAACAACACAAATGATCAATATTTTCACTTGTAGTTATATAATAATTGAAATGCTGGTTCTTCTGTCCACGCTCAGCTAGCTACCGCACCGCAGCTGCCTGCACTCAGTGTTGCCAACTCCATAGTAAGGAAAGTAGCTATTGGCTGTCCGAAAAGTCGCCAGAAGTCTCTAAATGACGCCATCGCTCAATTTGCATATCATGTAATGGTGGTAAAATAACGTTCCACCCCTTTCAAGGATCAAAACTTGAAACCACCAGAGCAGGGGCGGATCTAGACAAATATTTATGGGGTGGCAAGAGGGTGGCAGGAGATTTTGAGGGGTGGCATCCCCTGGCAGAAGTATATGCTGATTTAATCGCTGTCATATCAATCAATGTTAACTTGGAAAGCCACAATATTAATATTTTAACTCAATAACATTAGGTGACATTATTGTATTATCAGTAAAGCCTTAAATATAAATATATAAGGTGGCACTCTTAGACCAGCAGGTGTACCACATCTATGCAGACTGCTGCAATAAGTACATTAATTAACTGTCTCATCGATGTTTGTCTGAATGAATATGATACTATTAACAATCATATTATTCCTATCAGCTGTCAATCACTGATTCACATATTAATTTATTATTGAATAAACTATTTTTTGGAGGAGTTAATGATGAATGTTCCTCAATTTATTTATGTTTTGTGAGCTGAGCTGTGTGATTTTATATTTTATGTATCTCTCTGTACAGCACTTTAGTCTGGAGGTTTTAAAGTGCTATATAAATAAAGTTGGATTGGATTGGAAGATGCTTGCTCACCCTCCTTCAAATTTGAAGTAATTATACTATCATATATCAAAATTCAAAAGATTCAAAAGAACAGTTCAGCGCCCCACGACTTTATTGCAAACAATCAGAAAGAACAAACATTAAAGAAGTGACTAACTGCATCAATTAGGGTAAAAAAAAACGTGTATTCAGCTAAAACATATACATCACTGCAGTTATTATCCAGTGGAAAGTCCTTACCTACTGCAGGGGCGGATCTAGAAAAATATTCATGGGGTGGCAAGAGGGTGGCAGGAGATTTTGAGGGGTGGCATCCCCTGGCAGAAGTATATGCTGATTAAATCGCAGTCATATCAATCAATGTTAACTTGGAAAGCCACAATATTGATATTTGAACTCAATAACATTAGGTGACATTATTGTAGCACATCAGTAAAGCCTTAAATATAAATATATAAGGTGGCAGACATCATTTAATGAATTTTAACTGAACAATAATTGAATGAGTTTGTCTCACTCTTAGACCAGCAGGTGTACCAAATCTATGCAGACTGCTGCAATAAGTACATTAATTAACTGTCTCGTCGATGTTTGTTATCATATTATTCCTATCAGCTGTCAATCACTGTTATGATTCACATATTCAGTGTTATTATTAAATAAACTATTTTTGTTGGAGGAGTTAATGATGAATGTTCCTCAAGATGCTTGCTCACCCTCCTTCAAATTTGAAAGACAAGACAAGTAATTACTATCATATATCAAAAGAATCAAAAGAACAGTTCAGCGCCCCACGACTTCATTGCAAACAGTTACAACCTTTACTTTACATCAGAAAGAACAAACATTAAAGAAGTGACTAAGTGCATCAGTTAGGGTTAAAAAACGTGTATTCAGCTAAAACATAAACATCGCTGTAGTTATTATCCAGTGGAAAGTCCTTACCTGCTGGCCTAGTTAAATCAAAGTGGTTACTTTTTTTTGGCTGGGCAGTGAAGTTTTACACACCGCACACCGTCTTATTTGACTTTCTCAGGACTTGAAACTGTTTTTTGGGGGCAGACCCCCACAAAGAAAAAAATATATTTACACACGTAAGGTCATCATCTTAACAGTTTATTATTCTCATCGACTCATCCGTGAGCAGAGCATCAAGTTGCCTATAACAGCTGAATGTGGCGATTACCATCTTGTTCAGCAAAACGCCTCACAAACTTATTCAGATTTAAAGCTATGGTGGGTTTTGATTCAATGCTGAGTACAGCCAAACTGGACAGGCTCTTCTCTGTCATTGTAGACCGCAAACGGTGGCGGCTCCAGAGTATTTGTGTTGGGTAATCTATGGTAGGGCTAACCCATACAGGGGTGGGGCTCAAGTCAGTATTTGTATTGTAATTACATACACGCTCCCCTTGACAGTGAAACGCCACGCGTGAGGTTTAGATGATTTCCCTGTCTCAATCAGAATTGAACTGTATGATATAAAAAGGCACATTTGTCTAGTAGTAAATAAAAATGGCGACCTGGAGCCAATCCTGCAATTTCCCCACAGGTGAAAGAGTTGACATGCTGAAAACCCAACCCCTGTAGCAGTGCTGGGGTGATTCTCCCCCAGGAGATTTTTTGAAATACTAACATAAAATACACATTCTGGTACTCTCTTGAGAAGAAAAATAAATAAATCTATTTACACATATCTCGGAAACACAGCATTGATAATATAATTATTAACATCCATTCATATATTAATGTTTATATTATTGGGTACTGTAATAAACACATTTAAAAATATGTATTGTTGTTATATATGTTAGTACAATGTGCTTATTGTTTTTCTTCATATACATATTTAAAAAATATTTCATCCTTTGATCACACAATTTCAATCCAGGATAAATACAGTTTTCTTGATTCTGATTGATCCAAAATGAAAGTGATTCAGGTTTCAACAGTAATCCATATACCTTCAACACATGCTCATGAAGAGATTTCCCATCATGCCCTGCTGTGTGAACAGGTGTGACAAGGAGAGTGAGCGTCGTGGTAGTGTGGAGGCGGAGCTCAGTGAAAAGAAGCAGCTGCAGGAGGGGCTGCTGCTGCACACTCTGCCAGAGCTCCACAAACTGCGGAGAGACCTCACACAGCGACTGACAGAGCTGCAGAGACAACACCAGCAGGTAACAACATCATGCATTACACCAGCAGGTAACAACACCATGCATTACACCAGCAGGTAACAACACCATGCATTACACCAGCAGGTAACAACACCATGCATTACACCAGCAGGTAACAACACCATGCATTACACCAGCAGGTAGCAACACCATGCATTACACCAGCTGGTAACAACACCATGCATTACATTAGCAGGTAACAACACCATGCATTACACCGGTAGCAACACCATGCATTACACCAGCAGGTAGCAACACCATGCATTACATCAGCAGGTAGCAACACCATGCATTACACCAGCAGGTAGCAACACCATACATTACACCAGCTGGTAACAACACCATGCATTACACCAGCAGGTAACAACACCATGCATTACACCAGCAGGTAGCAACACCAAGCATTACACCAGCAGGTAACAACATCATGCATTACACCAGCAGGTAACAACACCATGCATTACACCAGCAGGTAACAACACCATGCATTACACCAGCAGGTAACAACACCATGCATTACACCAGCAGGTAGCAACACCATGCATTACACCAGCAGGTAACAACACCATGCATTACATTAGCAGGTAACAACACCATGCATTACACCGGTAGCAACACCATGCATTACACCAGCAGGTAACAACACCATGCATTACACCAGCAGGTAGCAATACCATGCATTACACCAGCAGGTAGCAACACCATGCATTACACCAGCTGGTAACAACACCATGCATTACATTAGCAGGTAACAACACCATGCATTACACCGGTAGCAACACCATGCATTACACCAGCAGGTAACAACACCATGCATTACACCGGTAGCAACACCATGCATTACACCAGCAGGTAACAATACCATGCATTACACCGGTAGCAACACCATGCATTACACCAGCAGACCAGCAGGTAACAACACCATGCATTACACCAGCAGGTAACAACACCATGCATTACACCAGCAGGTAACAACACCATGCATTACACTAGCAGGTAGCAACACCATGCATTATAACAGCAGGTAGCAACACCATGCATTACACCAGCAGACCAACAGGTAACAACACCATGCATTACACCAGCAGGTAACAACACCATGCATTACACCAGCAGGTAACAACACCATGCATTACACCAGCAGGTAACAACACCATTCATTACATTAGCAGGTAACAACACCATGCATTACACCAGCAGGTAGCAACACCATGCATTACACCAGCAGGTAACAACACCATGCATTATACCAGCAGGTAACAACACCATGCATTACACCAGCAGGTAACAACACCATTCATTACATTAGCAGGTAACAACACCATGCATTACACCAGCAGGTAGCAACACCATGCATTACACCAGCAGGTAGCAACACCATGCATTACACCAGCAGGTAACAACACCATGCATTACACCAGCAGGTAACAACACCATGCATTACACCAGCAGGTAACAACACCATTCATTACATTAGCAGGTAACAACACCATGCATTACACCAGCAGGTAGCAACACCATGCATTACACCAGCAGTTAACAACACCATGCATTACACCAGCAGGTAACAACACCATGCATTACACCAGCAGGTAACAACACCATTCATTACATTAGCAGGTAACAACACCATGCATTACACCAGCAGGTAGCAACACCATGCATTACACCAGCAGGTAGCAACACCATGCATTACATTAGCAGGTAACAACACCATGCATTACACCAGCAGGTAGCAACACCATGCATTACACCAGCAGGTAGCAACACCATGCATTACACCAGCAGGTAACAACACCATGCATTACATTAGCAGGTAACAACACCATGCATTACACCGGTAGCAACACCATGCATTACACCAGCAGGTAGCAACACCATGCATTACACCAGCAGGTAGCAACACCATGCATTAAACCAACAGGTAACAACACCATGCATTACACCAGCAGGTAACAACACCATGCATTACACCAGCAGGTAACAACACCATGCATTACACCAGCAGGTAACAACACCATGCATTACACCAGCAGGTAACAAAACCATGCATTACACTGATAACAACACCATGCATTACATTAGCAGGTAACAAAACCATGCATTACACTGATAACAACACCATGCATTACACCGGTAACAACACCATGCATTACACCAGCAGGTAACAAAACCATGCATTACACTGATAACAACACCATGCATTACACCGGTAACAACACCATGCATTACACCAGCAGGTAATAACACCATGCATTACACCAGCAG